>JAHWXV010378258.1:0-13216 GCA_024586415.1 Phrixothrix hirtus | reverse complement strand
GTTTAATTAAGTAAATTTTAAAAATCCTATTAACAATTCTAACTTATTTCAAGTCTATTATTTTTATATTATTAAATTTTATTAGAAATTATATGAAACTTGTGCAATAATTTATCATTTAATGTTATTCAATACAATACAGTTTAATTACAATCAAATCTTTTATTCAGTAATCGAGTTATCAAGGGGAAATAAAATAAACTGTTTTCCTGAATTAAAAAGTAAAAGTGTGCTTAGACAAAGTTTTCTTTCATGGATAAATTTAACTTACTTTCACCACAGTGTTTACTGACAGTGATCTCCCCCCTTTTATTTTTTTATTAAGAGTAGTTAGCTGAGGACATGTTATTTTAATAATTAATAATTTTAATTCACATTTAAAGCTTTAAGGGTAGTCAACATTCAGTTGTCAAGCATAGGTAGCTCATTATTTAATTTTGACCTAGTTCAACTTGAGTTTCACTGTTACTGACTATTTGTATTATTTTTTTTTGTTGAATACGTAGCAGGAGCTAAAAGTTCAGCGAGAACACCCCATAGCAATATATATATGTATATATATATATATATATATATATATATATATAATATTTTACGTTATGCGTTGGTCCTGCGAAGGACCATTTCGACGTTTCGGCAAAAGCATACTTGTTGTAATCAGGATTACTGCTGTTTGGTGGGTTTATGCGGTCTTCATATAGCGCCTCGTTACACTTGACTGATTTGGTGTTTGACTGTGCGTGATCGGTATTGTTTTGGTGGTGTTTAATTATACCTTATCCTGTTTCATTTTAGGGATATTTAATAACTCCGTGTTTCTCTTTAAAAGTAGTGATCGTCATGTCGTGGCTTATCTTTGTCCGTTATCTCGTTTGTTTAAACTTTTTTGCCGTTTTTCTATTTCAATAACTTCGCCTATTGTTGTTGCAATCATTTTTACGTTTTCAAAATCTATTGTATCTCCGGTAGTGTTGGCGTATTATGCTAACAACGAAGTTAATTCATTTTAAGAGACAGCATTCATATGTTTCCTTTTCTTTGTAATAATTTTGCTAATTGTTTAGCCGATGTAAGACTGTTCGCAGCTTGCGCAGGGGATTTCGTATACTCCCTGTGTCTCTATGTCTATATATATATATATATATATTGGCATGAAGAAGCAATTACAGCTTGAATAAAAATTCATTGCAGAATAAAAGCTAGTTTCGATTCAGAACAAGTGTGCCATAGAAATGAGGTATGTAAGTGCTATATCCAGGATTTAATTATGAACGAAAAAATCTTTACCCACCATTCGGTGCAAGAGTAAGGAAAAGCGCTAGAAAACTCCACTCCACTAGATAAAATCACAGGTCTTCTACACTTTGTAACCAGTTAATTGACTCTGGTGTAATGTTATCGATATCAATAAATAAACAATCTAACTTTACAATATGATGAACTGTTTCAATTCCTTTTTTACAATGATATTCTGAGCTTGGCACTGTATTCCAGCTATATAACAAAATTAACCCAATTTTTTCTCGGTAGATCAAATACAAGGTCTTTTATTAATTTGTGGCTGAAAACAGTAGTGAAAGATCGTTCTTATAGCTAAGACTCGTTTTTTTAAACGTTCTAACAAGAAGTCTTCACGGTAAATAGATTTACGTCATTTCAATCTCTTAATAAATTACTATCTGGTGTCTTATTCTATCTATACTACTCTCTCTATATAGCATTTTTATGACTAATGTGTGTAGGAACAATGTGAGACATGTCTGGCAACCAACGAGTTCAAGAAATAATTCTCATTGTTGTATATAATTTTTCCTACATGAGCTAAATTCAGCCAAACTGGGCAGCAATATAATAGAAAAAACTACTGTCAAACCAGCAGTACATGGTGTTTCGACATTGACCCCTAGCTTGTTCCAGCTACTTTTTTTTTGTATTATTGCGTGACAAAAATTTAAAAACATGCCTTCTGCTCGGATAAGGAAGTAATGTTATGTTTGGCACGTTAAAAATCCCTACTGGCGGCGGAACTCCTCCAGATTCGGTAAAATTCTAGTAGGCATGGTAAAATGACTACATAAAAGTTCTAGTTCAAGAGGGCCAATGGAAATTCCGCATACCAAAACCTCAGCCCCAAAAATAAACAAAACAAATAAATCTAAAATAACAATTGTTACCATGGATTTGCAGGGTGGAAAATCAGTAAACAATTGCTCATTTTCGAAGTTTGAAAACAGAACATTGCCATATAATTGTGAATAAAACAGTATAAAATCTGGTTTTCTAAACTCTAAGTCTTGTGATAAAAGCATGTCTAATGAAACTTGTTTTTTAATATACTACATTTCCAAAATCACTATTAAAAATAGTAGACTTTTATGCTTTCTAATGTCAACGTAGAATTGACGTTTTCTGAGGAGTGCCACTTTGCCACTTTTTCGTTCGCTAAAATATCATATCATGTATGATATGATATGACATTTAAAATTATAATCAACGAATACGACGAAATTTATAGTAGTTATTAACCTTCCACGTTAACAAATGAAAAACTCATTTATTATTATGTTATACTAATTAAATGTTAAATCTAGTTAAATATTTAGAATTTAGTAGCAATAATGCGATTCTAGAAAAAATGTTGCCTATAATTCAAGCGCAAAGTAACATTGTCACTCTTGGCATCATGATGCGAAGAATGTGGCTCTTTGCTCTCTTAATACACAATTAGCTATTAATATATCGCACAGGTACAAATCTGTAACGAAGTATTTTCAAAGTAATGGTTGATTGGTTGATGTATTACAACTAGTTAATTTATAAAGCAAAAGAAGATTATGACGTTATAATTTATTTTCTAAACGAATTTAAAACAACGTACTAAAATAAAAAGAAAATTTCTAAAATACGAAATACTAAATTTATTCAATGTAAAATTTGAAGTCGCAATTACACATATTTTTGAAAATCACTTCAGTCTTGGAAAGATAAAATAAATTATACAAAATAGGAAAGTGCATAAACCGAGTGTTTGAAAATAATTGATTTCAGTTTACCACTTATAACTTAGGTGTGAAACTTAGAAGGATAAGGTAGTGTTTACTATAAATATTTCTTTGGTTCCTTTTAGTATATAGATCACAATCAATATTGCTTTAAGCAGAACACAAATTAAAATGATAAGACAGCAGAAGTGTGCCCAGGGACTTGGGCGTTAAATACTGTTCGTATTACAATAAATTATATTATCCGGAAAATATTTCCCTTCGAGACATCAGTCATAAGACGATGCCAAGTTGGATTAAGGCTACACATATTTTCAAATATTGAGGGTGACTTGTAAATACTTAAAATCTTTTTGGAAAATTAAATACGTCTTAATTAATTAAAGGCAGCCACTACTTAAAATACCTCGAGAAATATTACAACCGCTAATTGTAAGTAGATCGTCTGTGATCGCTGTTATGTTAACTATGTTTTGAAGTTTACAATATTCTTTTTATACTCAATATATATGACTTTTATAAGTACATTTTTGTAAATAAATCTGTTACTCTGCGTGACTGTAATTGTAAAAGCTCAGAATAGAAAAATAATTTATCCAAAGGCTATTTATAATGTTTAAGTATAAATCTTAGTATACTAAAAGTTTGTTTGGTTTCTAACCTTGAACCTGCCTTAGATAAATCGGTTCCCTTCTGAGATTATATAATCTAGGTTACTAAGTCTTACGCAATCCTAGTACTTACTCTTACTATTTATATTTCAAATATAGCTTTTCAGTGTTATCAATGTTAACCAGCTGCATTGATAATTTATCACTCAAACCGCTACCTCTAGTTTAAAGGCCTACCATTCACTAATTAAAATGTTGCGAGAAAAACATGTACCCCTTGTGCTTATGTTCTGAATGTGAGTTTTTTTTTGCAAAAATCCTCTTATAGAATTCCTTGAACCATCATTTTACGCTGTTACAGATTACTATCTACATCGATCTTTGTCGTATTTACTATAACACCTCTCGACCTTGCGATATACATTTAAAATAGATTGATAGCTGATTCCACATCTCCGCTGTAATGTTCCTATACCTTCCATCCCATTTGATTTTAATGAATAATTAGTTAAACAATTATAAAACACAAACTTGATGTGAAATTAAGGTATAGGCCCATTAACTGTACACATTTTAAATTATTTCAGTAGTTCACAATTTTTAGAACATCTTGTACATATTTGATTTAGTTATTTCATATATAATTAGTAAGCTTTAACCGTCTATTACGTTCATTAATTTATTAGCTTTTATTCCATAGCTAATGCTAAATTTATTTTCATATTAGATAAGGTATGTTTCTTGTGTACACAATCTAAAAGTTCACGGTTCTTGACCTAAACATAGTGATGTGGGACAACGTATTTGAACTTTGAGTATAAAATATACGAGTGTGCCAATACTGATTAGATAACATATGTAGTTTTAGCCATTTATACAAAATTTCATATTTTATTAATTGTTTTAATCACTTTTTCGCTATTAGTACATAGTTAAATTGTTTAGTAATGAATTAGTATTCATAGCTACCGTATTGTATAGAATTTTGAGCAAGTTATTCCTTTTAGTTTAGACTATAATATTATTTTTATTAATTATTTCTGTACAGAAGCAGTTCCATCAATATTAATTATTACTGCTTCTAGGTCATAAAATAACGCATTTAATGCAATAATAATTGTTAGTAAAATGTACTAATTAAGTTAGTTTTTAACTAGAAAGTGTGCGTCCCCTTGAATCCGCTGATAACAGTTTTATATAAAAGGAACTGCGTAAGGCCGTTTAAAACAGAGTCAATTCTGACTTCTTAAAGCACAGAGTCGTTCCTTGAGAAATTACAAAGAAGGGTTGAGAATATAATTCACCCCAAAATAGGGAGGTGCATCATTTCTATTTACTTACTTAACGTCAATTTCAATAAATTAAATTCTCGAACTTTAGAACATTTTTGTCACTTTCCATAGTTAAAGACTGAAAGTAAACGAAACGATGGTACGCAAACACAGTCTTCAATTTCCTAAATTGATCAGGGAATAGCGGTCTTTTGCTATAATCATAACGTATTTAAATCACGAAGGTTGTAACCATATATTGTGTTTTGATTTAAATGAAACAATTTTAGATTGTTTCGCAAAGGTTTTAATAGTTCAAAAACTCACGGTATTCTTGAATAGCATTACGGAAAATCCTCTTCGAACAGATAAAAGCGCACCTCCCTAGACGTGTACGCTTACTCCGTGATGACATAAACCATAGGTCGATGTCGCCCCTCACAACACCTAAATAAACCCAAATTAAGAACGATTCAGCCAGCGCCAAATATGAATTACCTAACGTAGGATTCGCTCGCCAAAACTGCATAATTATCTGTACCGAAAACAACTAAACTACGTCCGCCATTTTGTCCGTTAGAGAAGATCGTTTCAATTGATCGCATTCAAAGTTCACTAAAGCGCCATCTAGTATTCAGTATACAAAGGTATTCAAACGCTAGCTATTGTAAATAGGTTTAGATCTAAGCTTAAATTCAAATTGTGTAAAACATCCTTTATTGTTTTAAATAAATAATTTACTGTCTTAAGACTTGTTACTAAAGGTATAATTATACAGTTAAGTATTAAAGAATTATATTACCAAAGTAATGTAACTGCAGTACATAAAAAATACAGGTAAATAAGAATAAAATAAAATATTCAAGGTGTCGCACAGTTCAGATATTAAGCATGCAAACATTCAGAGTATAAATATAATTACAAACAGTATTAATTACATAAAGTGCATTCATAGTACTTTAAAGTCAACTACGAATAAAACATAACAGTTTGAATGTGTACACCGAGCGCAATAAATAAAAGACAAATGAAATAAGCTTATTAATTATAACTGAATTGAAAAACAAGGTTTTAATTGAACTAATTAGAACAAAGTCAGTATAAAATGTATATATACAGAGTGTAGTAAAATCAAAATTGTAAATAACATCAAACCAGTACCATTAATGTAAGCCTCAGCTCACACTGGGAAGATACCTTGTAAATAGTTTTAACCTGTAAATATTAAACTAAGTTTTAGAAAGTTACCGCAAAATCCGAAGAACAGTTCCGGACCCTTCTACGACTGAAAAAGCTACTCCGCGGCATATATATGAAGCATTTCTAGAGCTAGAACTCCTTACACCGCTTTTAATGAACGATAGTTGCACTACGCGATTGCATTTTAGCATTAACCTATTGCATTGTATTTATTTCATAGAGAAATATATCAAACACTTAATTTATTTCAATCAAACTAAAGTTGCAATTTGCAGTTTTCGAAATAATCTTACCGTTAATATTGACTACATTACATAGGCCAAAATTTGAAATTACGCCTGGATTTAATTAAATTGCAACTGAAAATTTCCAAACCGTTATTAAACAATACACAAAATGAAATTAGAAATATACCTTGTGGGCCATAGCCACTGAATAGGTACAAATCTGATTTATAAAAGTGCGACATTAAGGTATTATTACGCTTAATATAAACAGAGTGCCATAAACGCTTGTGGCAGGGGTACGTGGTGCTGGTACGTCATACACCCGTAATGAGGAAATTATTCTACAATATTTTGTAAAAATTTTAACTCAGTACCTATTTAGTTTGAAACTAATTCACTTAAAATTTTAGTAACAACCGTCTAAAAATACATTTATTTACGTAATTAAAATTTAAAAAGCTGTCTAACTATAAAGCGGAAGTAAAATCAAACATAAATTGTAGAAAAACGTTGTAACACACGGCTTTCGCTTACCCATTTTAAATTTAATTTGGAGTTATTGACGTCAATTAGTTTCCTATACATTTACACTGTAAACTCTAATAGTATGTTATATACCAAGAGACTAAAGTGCTTCCTTTAATCCTGAGAGAAAAATAATCTCGAGGGAGAGATTGAAAAGTACTTTCAGTTCCGAGATAATTTGAAATCAAAAACATCGAAGAAAGTAAAATTGTATAACTTTGAAATTGACAGATCATTCGATTTATTAATGTATGCTTCACAGCAAATGTTATTTGAATTTAATCTACGAAGCGCCATAGAAACGTTTTCAGCAATATGTAATTTTGATTCGTTAATTTTTGTTATTGCCATGGTTAGCGCGATAAAATTTACTTTATCTCCCTTGGGACTAAAGTAAAATTTTATTCCATTGCGATTAAAAGTGACACTTTAGTCACGGAAATAAGTGACTAAAAGTGGAATTTTAGTCCGGAAAGTATAAATAAATTAATTTATAAGCAAAATTTTCTATGTACTAGGACCTTATGGATAAATTTTAAGCTAATTTAGAACAAAAATAATTTATAGATTTAAATAAATGGTAATTAGATATGTAAATAATGCACACAAATCATTAAAATATTAATTTATATGTATTTTGGGAACGATAACAACAATGGTCATTGAACACGCGAAACATTGCTTAACTCATGAGATTTTTCTTAAAAACTCGCTTCAGAGAATGTTTTTCACAGAAATCGATTAGTTTGCATAAAACACCATTATAGGGGTAAGAAATGTGGCAGGTTTAAAAAAGAAAATTATAACCTTTTTCGAGAAAATCGCAAGAATCAAGTGGCACCTCTGGTCATGCGATTTTAGCAAAGTTCCTTTTAGAATGTGTAATGAAGTAATAAGCACAAATATAAAGTTTCACTTCTCTATGCTGTTTAGTTTTCGAAATATTTTGACGACATACATACTCATACACAATTTCTGGAAACACCTTTTCCGTACTCAGAGGACCTGAACTCATGCATTTCCGCTAAAAATTGGACATCAAATATTTTCACCGAAAGCATTACTCTCTCTATACTATATTTCGTATATGTAATAAATATGTAAATATCTTCAACGTATCTCCGCAACTTTGTTGTGCTGTAATGTGCATCACTACGCCACATTAATACTGACACATTGATGAGTCACCACTGCCACATCACCTTGACGTGTTCGGTGCCACGCATTATCTTTGAATGGGAAATAGCGTTTTGGGGAAACTTTTTACATAGATATTGCGTTATTACGCATTGGGCATATGAACAATTATAAAGCGACAACTATTATAAACTACAACTTTAAATTAAATACATTGATTGTATCTAAAATGCGACTAAATTGACACCCCTACTCATCTGCTTGGAAAAAGTAACGTCATCTTCCAAACTGCCTTAGAACTAAATTACTGGCATAATTAATATGAGAAACCTATATATCAGTTACAATATAATACAGTCTTCGCATTTAATAAATTTCTATTCTAGTGATTCAAATGCTGACATTTATATGATAAATTCAATTTAAGGAAAGGCAATTCTAAAAATGAACTCTAATTAATTTTCTAACCAAATAAAAATTTTACTAGATTCCTGAAATTGAAAAATAAATTATCATTTTAAATTAACAGTCAGATGAAATACTGTTTGGATAGGTTCAAGTATGAAACCCTCCAGAGCCCTTTCACTTAACTAAATAGTAGATTTTTGAATAAATCTTTGTTTTATAACAAAACTTTATAGTTTTGACAAGATTTAAATTGCAATAGACTTTACGAAAGAGCTTTGGTTAACATGTTCTGGGAGTCTTCCTTTGATTTTTACGATTTGATTGAAATTATAATATCTGCATCTTCGCTTTCTATATGTTTAATTAGAATATATTAATTATGCCACGAATTTGAGGTATGCATGTTGAAAAAATATTTATTTATGACAAACATAGCGAGTATACTATAATGAATAACACAAAAAACCTATTAGCTTTATATTTGAATACTTTTTCGTCATTCCTTTTGTTTGCAATTTTTTAATTTAATTAGCTAACTGGGTGAAATTCATATCAACTTTTGGTTTTTAAATTGCACTATAATCTCCTAATTATATTTTCGAAATATAGTGAAAACTCTATGGTGGATTGTTTTGAAAATATTGATCATATTGATTTGTTTCACTATGATTAATTAATAAAGGTCGTTTCTTCTAATATGGCTGCGCTGGTACACCTCAAATAAATTTTTTACACCCTCCATCCAACTGACAATATGGCAGGTACTTTAACGAATAATTGCTTGTGGAGTACATTTCACGTTTGAAATATTAGTGACGTTAGACCTAGGTAATGCATTTCTCTTTCAAATTATTCAGAAAACTGTAATAATCTTCTTACAACGTCAAAATGTCTAAATTCGTGAGTTGTGTGGTTTACAGAAAACCGCTATATTCCTTTAATATTAGGAAGGAGAATAAATAAATGTAACAAGTTTCTATGGCATTATTATATATCTGTAACATGAATTTACGCTGCAACTTTTTATAACCATCAATAGATTGACAGAAATTTTTAGCTTGAAAAGTTTTTATTACAAAGATATTAAAGTGTTTGTTTTTATAATTTAAAAACCGTAGGTAAGTTTCGTTTAAAAAAACTGAAACTATCCTTTTAAAAGTATCCTCAATTTTTACTACACCGCAAAATATCGTTGCCCAAAATCAGTATTCTACAGATACTTAGTTTATTATAATAATAAAGTCATTCAAATTCAACGTCTTTACAAGTTGAAGTACTTAATAGATCTAAACTTAATTATGTCTTTAACTTCACAGATAAATATAATCTAACTATATTATCTATTACTAACTCTACATTTAATATGCTTACGCTAGAGGTTAATTATATAGTTACTCCACTCTTGGATTCTTTAATCGAAATTAAATATGTTTAGGTATTGCGTCTTCAAGTTATTTTTCAAGCTATTAATTGTTTGTCTCGTTCCCATTTGTTTTGCCAAATAATTTTTGGTTTAATTGTTGAACTGTTACGTAATATTTACTTATTAGTTTATTTAATCTGAGCATTAATAAGAAATTCCTTCTTGAATAATATTTCACTGGGGAAATTTGATGTTAATTAATGTTGGTACATTGTACTGCTCGTAGTTGTTTATTTGTCAAGTAAATGAAATATTTGACAACCAAAATAAGTAAATTATCTAATTAGTTATTACTTTTATATATTTAACCTGTATGTGAGGGTGCAATCCATTTTATTTTTACTTATTCCTCGTTAAATATGTATATTTATTTGATCCCTTGGCTAAGTGAAGATTTTCATTTTGTTATTAGTATATGAATCGTTGTATATTAATTACACAACCACATACATAAAGATGTAGTGTGAACTACATACATCCAAGTCCACTTAGATAAATAAATATTAACATTTATTTGTATGAAACTGATGTTTTTGAGTTTGCGGGCAAGAATTTTTGTTTTTCTTGTAGAAACACGTATACTGGGTGTGTCAGAACACAAGGCCATCCATGTTTTGAAAACGAAGAGAGATACGAGGAAATATTTCACACAAGAGTCACATGGTTGTAAGGGTACTATGAGATGGTCATCTTCCTTTGACCTTGGTTAAAAGAACAATCTATTTTTAGAGGTCAACTTTAATTTGTTAAATGGCAAGAACAAATTTTAATTAATGTATTTTGTTAACTGCATCAAAATATACAATTTTCATCTTTTGACATTTTTTCATAACGTACATGGTTTTTGAGATTATTTATTTTAAATTTCGAATTTACCATTATGGAATTGAAATGACAGATATGCGTTGTAATTATTTCACACAAACAATTGTTTTATGTAAACGAAATATTTGATATCTTGATACAAATAGACTACTTTTAATAAACTTATTTATTATAAATAAATGAATGTCACTATTTAACGGACAAGAAAAATTCTAAATTTGGAATAAAAAATCTCAAAAACCATGCATTTTGTGAAAAAATATTAAACGATAAAAGGTGTGAATTTTTAAAAATTAACAAAATACATTAATCAAAATTGGGTACTTCCATTTAAAAAACTAAAGTTGATCTCTAAAAACAAATTTTTCTTTCAACCGAGGTCAAAGGAAGGTCACGAACAATTAGTCCCCTTAGAACCATATAACTTTTGTCTGAAACATTTCCGCGTATCTTTCTCTGTTTCCTATATAAATAGGCCACACAGGTGGTCTGCCATCCGATATATAAGTTCAAGTAAAACCTGCTAATGTACCTGCTACATTCAATCGCAGTGAAGTATGTTTCTGTTGTGGCAACCGAGGCCATAGAAGAGATCGCTGTTATGTCAGACCAAAAATTTGTTGTTCTTGGTGTGGTAAACTAGGTGTCATGTCTCGAGATTATAGATCTAGGTCGTCGGAAAACGGTTCGAGCAACCGAGATCAGTGAGAACCTCGCGGAACACTTGCAAACAGTGATAATTGGCAGCAATACCCAAACGATATTCGTGCTGAGCCACCAGATAACAAAGCTATCCTTTTGGCCCCATCCAATCCAGTGAATCCACAGGATAACCATCTATTCATTGAAGTTAGAGTACTCGGCCACTGTTTTTCTTCATTGGTGGATACCGGAGCTGCATTCTCATACATTGGTCCTAAAGTTGCAACAGTATTGAATAAGAACGGCATCAAAGTACTTACTGCAGAGTTAACAGAAGTCGAGCTTGCTGAAGGCACACGTACTTTAGTAAAAGGGACTTACCATTTTTCCTCGGTAATCGGCAAATCATCATTTCTTTTGGAAATTGGGCTGCTTAGCAACCTGACGACTGACTTGATAGTTGGAATAGATTTTCTGCTAGGTTCTCAGGCATCGCGTAAAGCCCGTTCAAACAGAGTCGATTTGATCACCATTCGCTGGTCAAGTCTCTCGCCGTAGATATTTAAGGCTCAATTCACCCTATATTTAGAAGGGGCGTTATTTCTATTCGCGCTGCGTAAATTTGATTATCGTAAACTTGCAAATTAAAATATTAAAGTTACTATTCATTAATGGAAAACGGAATAATTATATTTGAATACAGGCCACCCTTACCTCAAAGATCGCAGTGTAAACGTTTGAGACCATAAAGATCGCCAGCCTATACATTTTATTCTTGAATTAAAACAAAAAAAATTCTGTATTGTTTAGCCAAGGATTATTTACACACTCACCGTACTGCTGAAAAACTTTGCGTCCCAAATCCGTAACGAACTAGAGAAAAACATCCTTTCTATGTAAGTTCTTGTTCCAGTAGTGATGCGATCCTTTCGATTGCAGACACTCCTCTTTGCCTTAGTCAAAAGTACATAATCCGGCACTAAATAATATATGCTTAACGTAAATTCACCAACGAAAACAAATTTAATAACCGTGAGTAACAAACCAAAACAAAACATAGCCATCTTGTTGAACCTCTATCGTTAAAAAATAGGTTCAATCAATACATGCATAAAAGTGCACCAGTACGCCGTCTAGTAACTAAAATTAAAGAGAGACAGCTGCTAGCTATTTTAAAAAGGTTCTCAGCAAAGCTTTGATTTAAACATTGTAGAATCTCCTTTATTATATTAAATAAATTATTGTCCAATTACAATGACTTGTTATTAAAGGTATAAATGTATATAAACATATAAATAAATTATGTTACAGAAGTAACATAATTAAAGTTCACAGTAATGTTTGAAAATCAGCATGAAATAAAACTGTAAAAATACAGTAACGTACAAATAATAAGTATATAAATATTTAGAGTTTGACAAATTAGTTACAATTAGTATAAAACAAATAAAGTACATTCAGAGTGCTTTAAAACAAAAATGCAAATTAAACAAACAGTTTGAAAGTGTACACTAAACCTCGTCAATAACAGAAAAGTACAATAAGTTTATGAATTACAACTAAATTAAAATGTATTAATTGTGTTAAATGAGTAAAGTTATGATCGAAGGTATAAATGTACAGAGTGTAACAAAATGAGAATAGTAAATATTCTTAAATCAAAACAGTTTATAAATCACAGTTCACATCATGAAGCTGCCGTGTAAATACTTTTCAATTGTAAATGTTTCAGTAAGCTTTAGAAAATTTGCGTAACACCTAAAGAACAGTTCTGGGCCTACTTCAACTAAAAAGCTAAACTCGCGGCATATGTAAAACTGTTCAAACCCTAGCTGATCACGTTACATATATATATATATATATACTGGGTGTCCCATTTATCTTGAGACAACGAAATAGTTTAAAAAGTAAGGGTTGTACGAAAAAATGTACCAAATAAAATTTG
>JAHWXV010378237.1:0-13340 GCA_024586415.1 Phrixothrix hirtus | reverse complement strand
GCCCCCCCCCCCTTCGACACTCTAGCAGCCATCTTGGGGCCCACTTGCGCTCCCGTACCCCCATAGTGTACCTACTCAGGAAGTATTAAAAACTTCGATCAGTTTATTGTGGGTCGATATTCAAATTTTATTTTTTATAATTTAGAAGTTAGATATTTTCTATATCAATCTTTATGTATTTCATTACTCTGTTTAGGTTTAGGTTAGCAATTGATCATTTCGGCTAAATATGTACATTTATCAACTGTTTGCATCGTAACGAATGAATGGGTGATAGATACGTGCAATTGTGAAGGACACACTGCCTGAACTGTACGAAAGAAATGCGTTAAGATGGTTTTGACCTGTGGAACGAATGAGTAATGAACGATAAATAAAGAGAATGTGTAATGCAGGCATGAATGAGAAACTAGATTGGGATAGACCCAGAAAAAGAGCTTGAATATGATTGAAGAAATTGTAAAAGGAAAGAAAATAGATAGCATAAAGAACAGACGAGCATGCCAAAAGCGATGTACGAATTTAATGGAAACATAAGAAGTGCATAAGGACAGAAAGGAATTGAGAAGAATAGTGTATGGGTGGTAGCAGAAATGGTAGGATTGGTAGGTAATAGTAGGATGGTGTGGATGCTGTATAGCGCTGGGAGTTGTGGTGAAGGATGGTGGCTGCAATATAGGCGAGATGGAGTTGGTAACATGGTTGCATGCAGTTGTTGAGATGGTGGAGGGTCGGTATTGGGTTTTGCCTACCACGCTAAGGGAATGGAATGATTGATAGTAGTAGTAGTAATAGTAATTGTGTTTGTTATGGACCATCATAACCCCATTTGCATATTACTTCTAACTTATTCCGATCGGCTTCATTCAAGGTTATCATAACTTTTTCGAAATATATACATAAACGGGATACTGTATGATTTAACAAATCTTGTAAATTAAGTTAAGCAATAGTTTCCGTTGTACGGTACGACTCTTTAGTAAGGTCACATTGTTGTTTAGCTTTTTAGGTCAACGAGAAGCATGGATAGATTGCTTTATTATTGCATCTAATTATTTCATATTGACATAGTGACAGACCAGTTTCAACAAACATTCAGAACGCTTTCTTTGCCGTTAATTTTTTGATGTTGCTAAACGCAGCTGTAGTGAAAAACTTTTTAAACTTATTTATTCTCTTTAGAAATTTTGCCATTTCTTTGAGCATTGCTGAAGCATCCTTCATGCCTGTGGTTTGTAGTTTTGTTTGTTCTTCCGTGTTAACATTAGCTGACAGTCTTTCTATTTTGCGCCACTTACTACGTTCACTAGCTTCAGAAAAGGCATTTGAAGGACGTCCAGCTCGAGTTGTTAAATTTAGTAGCTTGAAACCTCCTTAGAGTCAGGCCTGGTTCTGTTTAGAAAATTCCATTTTTTGTAATAAGCAGCTCTCCATCTTCTTTTAAACTCATATTTAAGGCGCGCAAATCTAGGTTTAAGTTCAACAAGCTGCTATTGGAATAATCTTCATTACTTAAGAAAAGAAATTTCAAAATTGTCAAACTTCGTAGAAATTTCGGCACCTTTGCTCGCCAGAATCATGTTGCAAATCTCTTGTCGTGTCACGATTTTTACTCCAGTTGGTCCTAGAAGATACACACCTTGGAAAAATCCTAATAAATTTTATAGAAATAACACTCAAATTAGTAACAAAAGTTAGTCATTGAAGCAAGTATTTATAAAATTCATTATAATTATTAATATAAAATTGTCATATTTATATGTGTTTCCTGATTAACAATTAAAAAAGACAAAAATAATGGTATATTGTTTAAGATATAGTAATTAATGTATTAGGATTACAAAGATTTCGAAAAGCAGTTGGTACTACTTCTGTGCGATTCAGTGAAGTCCTTTGTGCTGTCAAGTAGTACATAAGTTTACTCTATTATATACAAAAAATGAGCATCGGATATTGGCGAACTGTATAACTTTGTCATTTTGCGTGAAAAGCTTTTTCGAAAATGATGTAAAAAGTGTACTAAATTTAAAAATCTGTAACTGTATCAAAGAAACAGCTGATCTAAAACTTCTACCATGAGTGTAATACCAACATACCAGCTTTAGAGGAATTCACAATAGATTTCACAAAATATACCTTATTTTTGTTCACAAACTTTTCAGGTACAAAAATTTCTAACAGAAAATACATACATTTCTAACAAAGAGCAGGTTTCAACTAATGGCATAGACAAATGAATGTTAGGAGAGGGGTAATTTAGGTCGATATGTGTTACGAGTAGGCTTTAGCATTTTGTTTTCATCCACTGTTTTTATCATTATACTACTTTCGCGCATTGGGCTTTTGGCCAGCCAGATCGAATTAATAGTCGCATGTGCAACGGCTGAATAAAAATTAGTTCTACGCTGCCCTAATTTAAATTGTTATTAACTGGACCACGTTTTCCAGCCAAGTGGAACGTGTTATAGGCTAATTACTTGTTGAGAAGATTTTGTGTCATTATTTTGACATAAAATGCCTTAATTGCGAACAAAATTTAACTATTTGTTCATTATAACAATTTTATAAGGAACAAAATGGATTTTGCAAAACTTGCCGTTAAAATATCTTCATAAAAAGGTTTAAATAAACTACCATTGTTCACAGCGCATAATTGAGCACAACTTACGATAGACACGTTGTTTCTATCGAACAAATTCGCACGTATAGAAATTTTTTCTCCAGCTGTTTTAATACGTACACGTATATTTTGTTCAGTAACCACTTATGTCTTATACACTAATGTTCTAAAATATCCCCAAATATAAAAATCGAGAGCAGTTAGGTCCGGCAATGACGTTGACCAGTCAAAGGGCCTCCACATCCTAGTCGTCGATTAGAGCATTGACTGTTTAAAAACTCCCGTACTTGGCGAGCAAGGTGCGGTGAGGTACCATTGTGCATAAACAAAATTCATGGTGGAACAGCTAGTCGCAGTCCGTTGAGTATTTCATTTTCCCAGACGTTCATATACAAATTGCCAGTTAATTGTTGGGGAAGAATAAAGCGTCCAAGTAAGCGATTCTGGTAAATGCTCGCCCCCGCATATATAGCGAATTTTCTTTGAAGTGTGGCTGTTGCGCGAGTTGATTTGCCTCCCCCGAATAGAACAGCACTCGTCCGTACACATTACATTTTGCGCAAATTGTGGGTTTAGCTAATGACATTCGAACAACCATCGGCAAAATGGCACCCCTAGAAGTATGATTTACGGGCTGCAATGCATGTGACTCCTGCAAATAGTATGAACGCAACGAGTTTGTATTGGTAACTTAAGAGCGCTGAGATGATTGTTTTCAAATACGTTACAAAATATTTTCTTGTTCGGCAACATTCCCATCGCGCAGATATCGTTTTCTTCCACCGCATCTGGGCGTAACCGATCCCGTAATGTGTAACCTTTGTACAGTGCGAACAATAGTCCGTGGTTGCGGAATATGTCGGTTGGGAAGACAAATTGCATGCCATCTGGCGGTAGCGGTAGCGGTAGCAACTTGTGTGCATTCGCCGTATAATATAAAAAAGTCTATTACTACTGCATGTGTTAAGCTTTCTGCATTCATTTCACTCCTAAGCTAGAGGTCCCAAATAAACATACTACACATTAAAACCAACCAAATGCAACATCCTCATAGCTCATTTATATTATGATTGAGGTAATCATAAGGTATAGCCCATTGAAAAGATAAATATGGATTTAAACGCAGTAAACTAACAACATATTTATTGTAGATGTGAATTACAAATTTACAAGATCGGTATTGATTAGTCAACAATTTTATTAAGAGATTGTACAATAGATCGGATTTCACATAATTTGGTTAGTTTTATGAAGTAACTGTACACTGAATATCGATTTGCTCGTTTAGATAAGAAGACTGCAAACTTTTCGTTTGGGTACTAAATTTTCTTGAGACTAATTTAAAACAAGAACTTAGGGGGCGTCGTATTTAATACGATAGTGCAAGCAGCTATAATAGAACGTTTTGAGGGAAAAACTTTATATTATTTGTACAAGGGTATAGAATTAATAATTGATCGTTGTAATAAATGTGTTGGAGTTAGAGGAGATTATATTGAAAAATAAAAATTATTATATTTTACCAAGTTGGATTTTCCTAAATCAGGACGAGTATTTATGGTGCCTACTTCATATACTACAGTTAAGCGCTATCACATGTACCTATTGATGACGAAATACAATAAAATATTTAATAAAACATTTATAGGAATGCTAAATAGTTTTCTAAACACTGTGTTGACTAACATTATGATCAACAAAACCGCAAAAACTTCATAATTTAGGTTGTCAGTACCAAATATTGAGTCTATTACTTTATTTTTGTGTAAATTTTCGCGTGTATTTGCGTTATTTTGGTGTCCTTTGGTTTTAGTATTTGAAAACTTAGTTCCTATCAGAACCATTGAACCTTTAATCTTTGTACACTAAGCGTCTAAAATACTAACACTAATACCAACCATTCGTAAAATTTACTACTATCACATTTTTCAGATTGTTTAGGCTGTAAAAACAGAAAACATTCTAATACAATATTTTTTATTATTAATATGTTTCATTGTAAAAACGAAACATATCTCTTTCCTACAAAAATATTAAATTTAACATATAGAAAATATTACTTTATAGTTAATTGAACAAGTGTTACTAAAATTTTAGGTAAATTAATTAACAATTCTACAAAACATAGTAAAATATTGAAAATAGCTAGACTAGTGTTCATAACCCATCATATTTTTAGAAAGAAAAAACCACAGATTGAATGTTATTTGGCAAACGTTGATTCTTGTTTGGGTACAGTTCACACATTTCTATACATTTTCGGTGCAGACTTTCGTATGGTGCTCGCCGCAAAATGGCTTTTGGCACTTTACACAATAGCTTGTGGTCATTCTTCGCTTTTTATAAGAACAGAAAGTGCAGGTGGTCCTTTCTCCCGGAACTGGCATTTCAGTATCTTTTGTTATTTTTTCCTAGAACCCCAATAATGAGACCTTGGATTAGCATATTATTATTATTGTTATGGTTATTATTTTTGACAAATAATCTGTATACCTTACCTTTTTTCAAGTAATGCTTGTGTAAGCTGTTGCTAAATCTGGGTCATAAATGCCCGTCGTGATACTGGTTTTTCATGCTTCTGCAATAGACATTGGTTGTGTATAACGTATGCATTTATACAAGCCATATTTACATGAACATAGAAAATGCACAATGACCACCTTTTGGTTTCTCTTTAACAACTTCATGCTGAACACATTTTATCAAAAGCATCGACGCCACCTTTGGTTGCATTGTAGGTTTCAATAATGTCTGGTTTTCCATTTTCGGCAATTGATGCATCCACGTTCATTGTAGATAGAAGACAAACCATTTTCTTTTTGGTCTCTTTGAATGTGCAAAGTAATTTCGGTCCATGAAAACAAAACCTGGTATCCCCAACGGGTCTACGTTTTGCAACAAACATCTCGATCGGGATTTCTCTCTTGTTTCTTCTGATTGTCCCCAAAACAGTGAGCTTGAAAGGGTTTTGTAACAATGAAGACGCGAAGGGTACAGACATGAAGCAATTGTCCATTGTGATTTTGCGATTTGATCCGTACAGAGATGTGGTGAGTTCCTTTACAAAAAATTTGGCTACGCTCATTCCTCCCATCAGTGCTTCTTTACCAAGGTAAGGTGTTGCTGTTAACATATATTTGCTAGCTACATTACAAACCATTACTAGCTTTATCCCATATTTGAAGGGTGTGTTAGGGTTATACTATTGAAGGGGCAACGACCCCTAAAAGCAAGTGGTTGTTCGTCAATGGTAACGTATATCCCAACCTCATAGTATTGCCTACTTGAATTTACACAATCCGTCCAAACCTCACGTATAGCAGCAAATTTATCATGGACTTTTCTTTCTTCACGAGTTTTTTTTGTCGTCGAAACGCAAGCAGCTTAGGAGAAGACCAAATTTCTCCCTGCTCATTGTGACTTTATATGCAGCTCCACTTAAATTAGTATTGAATAATTAACTGCTTGACTTGCCACATGATTGCTATTGTGAAAAGATGTGAATACCAGTAAACCACAGACGGCCTTTAATTCTAACAATGCTTGTTGTTGGTGTAGTTGCAGTTATATTAGAATAATTCGCTTGCCTCTGTATTATTTCTGAATGAGTGTGTTTGACAATCTTTGCGATCAAATCATCACTAAAAAATAATTGGAATGCCTCTACAGGTGTTGTGACATATCTTTCATTCTTTTTATACCTCGTCGTCTTCTAGCTGAAGTACGAGTACGAGTTGGTGGAAAAATGATGAACTAAGCTTCTCCATTCTTTCCTCAAATTATTCGTACTCTTTTTTACCTTTTTTGAGGTGTGCGGTCATTATTTGAGAGAGAAACTTCAGGAAATTCCTCACTTGATGAAGTCATAACGGATGCTTCGCTTAGTGGAAAATTTACAGTTGCTCTGCTAGTGGATGGAATGGCATAATCTAAGCTTGGTGAAATAAATTGACTTGCAGTTATCGCGCTTATTTCTTGTTTGTTCTTCTATATTGGGATACTCATCACCACTCGAGCTACTTTCTGTTCCAGAAGGTTCATATTGACTTTCTGAGTTTGAGAAAATGTTGTCCTCATCCTCGCTATCACTGTTTTCTTGACATTCTGACTCACCATCCTCATAATCTTCGACTAACAACTTACCCATTTCCAATAAATTTAAAGACATGATTTACAACTTAAAGTTTGACACTGTATTCCAATTTAAGCGATTAAACACGCATACAATTGAAAACATGTACAAAAGTAAAACGTTCTTGTAAAAGAGACTACCGCGCGATTGCAAGACAACCGAAACGCACTGCGCAAAGGCTGAGTGCCAACTGAGGAGACGGTATGGAAGCAGGAAGGTATCGGGACTTTTACCGCTCAAGGTCCCAGTAAGAGGCCAGACAATAAAAAAATTGTTTCTTCGGTCGTAAAAATTACGAATGGTTAGTGTTTAAATGTTAAGAAGGTAATATTACACGCACTATTATAAGTTATTACAAGTTTTATTAATTTAGAGACTGCAGCATCAATGAATATCAATAGTGTACATTTGGTTGCCAATAGTATCATCTCCGAATATTTTGAACATATAGCACATTCGAATACAATCCATGACATAGTGCAATCAAAAATTTGTTGCCCTAGATTTGCTTGTTTAACCCTCTCCCTTTCAAATATTAGCATTATACGACTTGAGCGCACCTCCTACAGTATATGTCTTTGTATTTGATAGCAAACGGTTCAGGATTATTTTAAGTTATCTTGAATGAAGCTATTGTCGATAGTTTCTTAAAATAACCATATTGGGAAATAATTATATAGAAAGCTATGACACTTTATAAATTTTAATGCATTTCTCTACACAGTATAATAAAAAAATGTGATCTGAGAGGATGATTGTTCTACCGAAACTCTATATACATAAATCAGCATATTTATTACTCAAGGGAATATGCGCTAGTTTATATCTTCTACATTTAAGTAATCCGATATGTTGTTCTACAGTTACTTGGACAAAACTATTTCAATTAAGTTTTTAAGAAATGTGCCACGCTGAGGAATAACCAAATAAAGAATATATGTCACCTTACACACATTGCTACGTTTGAGCACGTGTGAGTTATTGCTGATTACAGACCAAGCACAGACAGACAATCATTACATTGACTAATATTACCACTAACATGGTCATGGGAACTAAAAATAAATTTCGCTCATGTGAGATTTTGAGCGATTATAATAATTTGCTACACTATCGGCGTGATAAATACACTATTTAACCATTTTGTTATTTATAGATGACACTATATAAAACATTTTAAATAAATAACGTAATTAAAATGAGGAATATACAGGTGAGTTTGAAATAAGAGCATAAATTTTAACTATAAATGCGGCAGCAGCTCAAAGTCAGAAAAAATCCTTTCTATTCCTTGTCATTTCCAAAACAAAACGCCATTAAGTAAACTATTAAGCAATAAAAATGTGAACTACTGTCATAACTTCTGTACCCGTTTATGTAGGTGCCCTATGTACCCTATTGACGATATTGATTTTGATGTTAGACCAGTATATACTGTAGAACATTTTGTGCAATTTCTTACCCAATTTTTCACAATTTCAGTTAACCAAACTAATTTAAGTAAGTGGTTGTCACAAAATAAACAGTAATTAATTTAGTCAATTATACCCTAGAAGAACTGCATAAGAAATTGCATAGTACAAACGTGCGTTTGTAGCATTTTGGTTTCCTTACGTTCTTCGTTACTCCATTGAATTAGTTTTAATCCCCTTGAGTTTCTTGTTCTTTGTAATTTCCATTTATAGCGTTCAATACACTTAAAAACCTTTAATTTAGTATCTAGCTGATCTATCTATACTGTACCACATTACATTTGCCGTTTTTATACGTAAATTGTAAAAATTTACTTTTCAAGTTATGGGCAAGTCTCATAATTTAACAATAAAATGAATTCCCGATTTTACTTCAAAATTGTGATATGTGTTTTAACTTTATATGATTTAGTTTAATACTTTGTCGGTTTTTTCTATACAAAGTTATGGTATGGCGTGTTTAAAGTGACGTGCTTAGCGCTTGTTCATACAGATTGAAAATAGGATAAACTCGGATGATTGGTTTGCATTGAAACAGACCAGTTCACAGGAAATATCTTAACACAGATGCTACAACTTGATGCTTAATAAAAATTGAGAGTTGGTAATATCATGCAGTTGAAATGATAACATGCTGTTAGACACCATAATTAATAAGCAAATAATTACGTGTTCTAACATTCGAAAATTAAATAAACTATTGCTTAGCTTAAATTTCTAAAATAAGTTTGCTGTAATATAAAGTAACCAATAGCAATAAGTTTAAACTAAGTTTCACAGACTATAAAAATTCATAAGGGTACTAGTTGTAAAATGCGGCAATAAACGAATTGCGCGTGATCCAAAAACACTTGTCATAGAACTAGCTTCAAAGCACCGGAGAATGAAACAGACTTATGCAATGAAACGTTTTACATAAAATTTCTTGCAGTAAAGACACCGCCAAAAGGGAAGTACCTTTGCCGACCATAAAAAAAACCGTATAAAATGTAAAGGAAAACACCTCGATTTAAATGGAAACGCAATGTTCGTTATTTCAAACATGAAACCAAATCTGAATCAGCCATTGGTTAAAAATTACAGTAGTGGGATCTCCAAAAAAATATAAGATCGGACAACGCCATTTCAGCTCATCTTTTGCTTGTGCGTGAATATCGCTGCTGAATTAATCAAGAGTAGCCAAGTTGTAAGGTCCGTTGGAAATAGAAGATACAAATGGTTTAATTTGTGTCACACATTCGAGGGCTGTGACATAAATAAGGTTTCCAAAAGTTTACATGTCAACGTAAGTTAAATATTCCTAAGTTCATAAGTGAAATCTTGAAGAGGAGACCGCAAGTTTGAATTGGCTTATTTACAAGGCACGTAAATTCTTACTAAAAGCAACTGACCTGGACTTCGCATAACCCGAAGGAAGTCTGGTAGTTAAGCATCGTAGAAAATACACACCCGCAATTAACCGTAAGTGTTTTAATTGACTCTTTTAAAAAAACGTACGTTGAACAAACGAAGTGCTAAATAATTAATTTTAAAGAACAATAAAACTTGGCCTTATTTAAATAAATAAATTTAACAAACAAACCAGAAGTTACTACCCCTTTGGTATTTAAATAAACATCATAAAGTTTTGTTTACTACCTGTCAGCAGTGTGGAAAGGAAAATGTATATGATTTGGGTAATTTAATATTGTAAACGATTATTGTCGAATTATTATCTTTTTTAATTTTGAAAATTTTCAATAAATGAATAGATCGTACATCTCTGTTCTTACTTGTTGAAATATATAAGTCGTTAATTGAATTTATTTGGTGAGATCGCTAGGGTGACTAAGTAGACATTTGTGTAGACCGAGTATTCAAGGGTCAATAACAGGTAACATTACGGGTCGTAAATATTAAGATCCGTTATAAGAAGGGTTTTAATCCTGAACTGGTTGATAAAAATTAATGCAGATTCTAAAACCAAACGAAGATTACGTAACTAAAGTAGGTAATCAAAGAAATTAGTATAATTATTTGTAGCTGCCAAAGGAGCAGAAACCAATGCCTAGGCCTTTATATTTTAGTTGTTCTCAAATTGGGCTATATTTGATATATTATTTTATCAATCTACATTGCTGTTTAGCCACAATACGTATTATTTTGTCGCAATACTCCAAAGTCATCCTATATTATGAATATTGCAGTATAAAAATTAGCATAAATTTGCCATTAATATTAGAATATAAATTATTAACTAAAAAAATAAGGTGATAATCTTAAATCATTTATTTTAAATAAAAATAAATAGACAAAAAATCGTTTTTTTATGACAGTCAAAAATTATATAAATTGAAATAAAGAAAACCGAACACAAAAAGGATTCTATCTAAGTTAGAGGAATTGTAAAGTGGAGAGATTAGAAGTAAATAGAATTAGAATGCACTTGTATTTTCGTTGGGGTTTTGAAAAAGCTAAAAATATCGGCTAATAATTATAGTATAAGAAATAATTAAATATATGAAGGATGACAACTGCCATTAGACAATAACACTAAATTCCTTCAAACATAGATATAGTCTAAACTTAAAATTAATAAAATATATACAAAGTAATTGTAATATATTCCGAAAATTTATTAATTCGCACAAAATGATTGCATATTTATCAAAATTCTTAAAAAACGTATAAGATTTTTTAAAAATGTACTATCATGTACAAGAACTGATAATCATTATGAATACTTCGCAATAATTTAAAAATTCTCTGCAAATCTATAATTTACGCTGACATCTAATTTTATAAATACGACCTTCACCTCCATTTCGAAGTATTATACTGCTGTTCTAATTATCTCTTGATCTAATAAATAAACTAATAAATACGCCTTTGCAAAATATTACACTTTAAATATCGAGGAGTCGCCAACTCATTTTTGCATAGTTTTGAATATCTTCGATTTGCAATGGTTGGGGCAGTCACTGCTTTAGATTTTGTTTTTAAAGTAAATTTTGATGTTATTGAATAACTTGTTTTGGAAATCCACATTTAATGATTGTGTAATATTATTTTTGCCATTTGCAGTTTGTGCTATAAGGTGATTTAGAAACAAAAATATTTGAAGCTTTGCAACTACTCCCTTTTTTCAAAAAACGCGAGGTAAACGAAAACTTAATGCAACACAAACATCCATTGATATTTCTTTTTAATATATTGCTAAAATTTACATTCAAAATATATTTCATTTAAGAATAGGTTCCTTCACACGTACTATTTTCTTTCATTTAAACACGGACGTTTACTACTAATTTACTAATTTATTTGTACCATTTCACTGAAAAAATCTTTGGATGTAGTTCAAAATATAACCGCGCTCTTTGCTTTCTTAATTTCTGTTAACAAGACTTATGTAGTTTTGTATATATGTAATAATGCAAGTTGTGTTTATGTGAATTTGCAATTAAACTTGAATTCGTTACAGTTTTAATTTCATATGTATCATCGATTACGTCAACCTTGGGAGAAGAACAACTTTCAATTTTTTTATGAAAAATTGAAAGAAATTGGCAGCTACTAATATACTATAACAAAAAGGAATTCCTCTGGTATATTGGATACAACAAAAGAGTTAACTGGATACTAGAATATCAAAACATTACCACAATTTTGCTATAGGCGGCATAGCTTTCACACGAGTCGATTTTGCGAAACCTAGATTGTTAAATTCAAAAGTGTGTAAACTGTAGAAGTTAAAGTTTTCACTAATCAATGGTTTATCTTTAAAAATCACTCAGATATACGTTATATGAGTTGTTAAAAATAAAATTACAAAGTTAAATTAATTAAGCTTAACTTAATTAACAGTTATTGAACAGAAAATTGAAATTTTAAAAGACATTACGGTGCTAATCAATTAAACACTTCAACGATGCTAGGAATTCTATAGTAAAGAGAAATATTTACCAATTATGGAATACCTGTTCACAACTATATATATCATATATTAATTAAATCAACAATTAGTTGTCAAAAAATCCTATAAAATAAAACATCCCAGAAAACAAATTGCAAGCATAGATAAATAACAATGGAATTATTAAGAAAGATAGCAAGATAATATTTCCTGGAATGAAAGATAAAATACGAAACAATGACCAATACATACTACTTGCAGATGGGACAAAAACTAACACTACAGCCACATACAAGGTGACGTTAGAGTTAGAAGATAACCCCCAGAGGCAGGAAGACTTAATAGTTGGCCTTATAGAAAACTTAACCGCCGATTTAGTACTTGGTATGGATTTCCTTACAAAAATCAAAGCAAAGGTAGACCCGATAAATATGGTCATTGAAACAAACTTGAACACCATTCGACTTGTTCACCGAACAGGACCCCGAACAATAGCTGAACTAAAACATCTCCAACCAGAGGAGCAAAATTAATTAGATAAGTTTTTAAAACTTTCAATGACAAATTTTGACCAAATAAAAGGACCTACGCACATTTACGCACTATTAAAAAGTGATTCTCTACCCGTAAAACAACGATACTATGCAAGAAACCCTGCAATGCAAAATGTCATCAATCAATAAGTCGATAAGATGTTAAAAGACGATATAATCGAACCCTCAACAAGCCCATACAGTTCTCCCATGGTCCTTGTGTAAACAGCCTCCGGCAAGTATCGATTTCGCATTGATTTTAGAAAAGTAAATCTGTTAACGGAAAAAGATGCATATCCATTACCATACATAGAGGCAATATTAAACAAGCTAAGAGGAGCAAAATATATAAGTACGCTAGATCTAAAAAATGGATATTGGCAAATCCCTCTAGAAAAGGATAATAGACACCTCACTGGATTTACAGTGCCAGAAAAAGGCGTATATCAATTCAAAGTAACCCCCTTTAGACTGAATTCGGCAGGAGCTACATTCCAACGTTTATTAGACAAAGTAATAGGCCCAGAAATGGAACCAAAAGCATTTGCATATCTCGATGATATTATTATAATAGGCAAAACTTTTACAGATCACCTTGGCAACTTAAGAGAAGTTTTTTCAAGATTGCAGAAAGCAAACCTCCAGATTAACATAGATAAATGCCACTTCGGCAAAACAAAAATCAAATACT
>JAHWXV010378229.1:0-10423 GCA_024586415.1 Phrixothrix hirtus | reverse complement strand
TATATATATATATATATATATATATATATATATATATATATATATATATATATATATATATAATTAATTTAAAGACTCAATTTAGTATTTCATCAGACAAATCACAAGTGTTTTGGTCTACTTTAATTCCTGTTAATTCCATCCTTTCTGTTCAAATCAATTTCTTGAAGACCAAGTTGCACCTGATTGCAAACATCAAATTGAAAGGTAAGTGATTTTCATTTAAATTGTAAATTGTTCAATTATTTGTCTAATTGGTTTAAGTTATATAAGTGCACTCACGGTCCTTCGCTATACTTAAATTTCGTTTAGGATATAAAACCCAGCCCCAAAATACAGTCCGCAAATCGAATCGTCCCGCTCTGTGCTTTGTGAAAACCCGCTAAATTTAAGTTTTGAAATCATATCGCACAAAGGGTAAAATGTACAATAGCAATAATAACAACGATGTTGATAAATGCTACAGAAAAACGGCTAAAGCCAAGACTGATTCAAGCTAGAGCAACAGTTAAACGTAAATATAAGGCGCTGCAGCAAAACAAACTATATAGTGAAAAATTATCTGAGAACACATACCGGTACATAATTATAAGTTCTAACTACAGTTATTTCTAAACTTGATACGGTAAAGTCACGACAGTCGATGATGACGAGGAATGGGCGAAGAAGAAGGCATAAGAAGGCTCCTTCGAACATTCAGACGCCGGAAGTGATGAATGTGAAGAAGTTCAAGTGAGATCCGATGAAGTCGGGGCACTTAGACATCATTCGGCATCGACAACGTTACCTTTCATGCGGTCCTCGTTAATTTCAACGCCGGACGATTTAACGCTAACAACCATATCACCTTTGAGAGAATTTCTAAATAGATTCTTACACACGATGGCGAAAATACGTAAATATGCTGAATATATAAGAAGCAAAGGAACAGATCTTAGGCCACAGGCTACGCTGCAGGTGTTTTGCAGACTAGACGTAAAGCCTACGAGAGACGAAGGTATGCCATCTCAAGCATTTCTGCGGCCGACAATTCTGATGAAACGGCTGACGGTCCTGCAGCCACAATTGGCTCAATAAGAAAGACAAAGATGCTTCAGAAAAAGAAAGGAGCCGGCACTGCGGCCACAAATTGGCTTTTAAGAAGGTTATCTGAAATAGGCAGCTTGAGTACAGATACTGGAACACCGTTCACGAATTAATTGTCGAGCTACATGTCCTATGAGCCGAGAAGCTGGCCGAACCCTCTGGACACAACAATGAAATAATTTCGGTATTGGAAGAACTAATCGAAGCGGATTACATCGAAATGCCCAAGATAACGTCTCCTTAAATTCACGAAAGCGGTTGTAAACACTAAACAGTATACAGTATTACAATAAATATCGATAAGTTTGGGCGCTATGGTCATGCGGTTGAAGTCGCTCAAATATCTAAAGTTCTGTTAAAGAGTGGGCAAAGAATAGATTTTAAGCTGGTCAAACAGGGTAATTTTGATATAGGAAATAAAAATCTAGCTAATATTCAATGGGCAATTCGCGACTTGGATGCTTCAAACAAAATACGCGTAACTGAAACGCTGAAGAATGCAATTGTCGATCTAAAACTGGAGTACGAGAAATTTATCGTCATATACATTTTAGTGGTGATTTACTGTTTTTCGAAATTTTTGTGGCCAAGGCCCTTAAAGTCAAAAGATGCGGAGGAAGTGACGGAAGCTAAGCAATATATTCTTCAAAACACTGACTATCGAAAAGCTAAGAATTTACAAGCGGACGCCGGTAAAGAGTTTTACAATCGAAAATGTGAATCGTTAATTAAATTGTTTATTCAACGTACAGCGGTCATTACTGAGCGCGTTATTGGAACTTTAAAGCAAAACTTATACAAGAAGTTTAGCTTAGGATCATATAACTGGTTGAATATTCTAGATAAGGTTAACGCAGCTTACAATAACCGCAAACATCGAACGATCGGACACATTTTGGCGGATGTAAAGCCCAGTAACAATCTGGACCACGTTTATAGAAATTATCCTGCTTTCGTTAGCATCAACGCTATAAAATAGATGACATCGTGTGAATTAGCAAATACAAAGGTGGGTTTTCTAGAGCTTACACGCCCAACTGGTCAATAGAACAGTTCCGCATTGCGAGCATTCAACAGACGGTGCCGATTACTTATAAGCTCGTGGACATGAACGAGGAGTCCATCTCGAGTGCATTTGAAATTCATTGGGTCAAGTTGTCACGTTTTCCACAGATCTTGATTAATCGTCAGATCGATATTTATATTTTCTGTAGCAAAATATATCGATACAGACGATTAATGTTGCACAAGATCAGTAAAACATGATTAATTAATAAAGTTTAAATCATAAATTATTAGATGTATTAAAATGTATAACCCATAAAAGAATCCCCTAAAACAATTTTAATTAAATATTTTAGAATCAATAAAGGATTCAATCGAAAATAGACCATAATAGCATATGATTGGAAATGAAAGTTCATTGTACTTTCACTACAGGTCAACAAATGTAAATAAATACAAAAACTGAACAAGTATAGCCATCTAGTGGTTAAGATACAATTGAACAGAACTAGAAAGTAGAAATCTAATGAATTGTAAATTATTCAAGTTAAATTCATATAGCCATCTATTGGGCAATAACATAATTTAATAGTTATAGTAGTTTAGACAGATAGAGAACTGTAATTGGTTTACTAAATTAAAATAGATGTCATTTAAACTTTCGCTACATTACAATTTAATTCTTAGAAATTATAGTTTATCAACAATTATGATGAAGCATGGACTATAAAAGCCAGCAACAAACACAAAACAATCAGAGTCTTCCCGGCTCTCTTACCTGAACCCTATCCTGCCAATTAAATACCCTATTAAATTATGTCCTCGCCATAGGTATTCATGAACGTAATATCCCAGGACTTTCTTTGCTTTATTACAGTCTTTGAAACCATAAAATCTCTGCTAATACTATATGGACGTTTTTCGATAGTTATAATAGAGAATACGACAACTGTAAAACATATCTAGACATGTACAATGTTTCTGGACGTTTTTTGCTGCATTGTCCATTCTCATAGAGGCCTCCGAGAGGATTGTATATACTATAAAAGGACATTCTTCGCTGTTGTGTATATAGTTCTGCAATGATACGAATTGGGAAAACAACTTAGATGACATCTAATTGAAGTAATACTTCGTAACCTACAAAATGCATAACAATAAAGAATTCCTTGCCGTTTCTTTCCCCTTACCTAAATTGTCATTTCACAAATACACATTAATACATACCAATAATGCATGGACAAAAACATAACCTGAAACTTGACATCTTATAGCATAGATTTATTATAAAGTATGAAATGTATGGTAAACTTTAGAATTTAGAACCATAGAATTGTACATAGTATAACATATGGACTGTACAGTGTAAATAATGAACTTAACATTTAAAAATACATGTATAAAAAGAATCATACTTTTATTAAAGATATATATTTTGAATCTTAATACTGAATACAATAGTTCAAATAAAATATAAATCACAGCATTGAATCATAATGATCCACAATTAAACTGGTGAAGAGCCTTTTAACATTACCTTTGTAACTCAAGGCAGAGGATTATAAATTCAATATTGAACCCCTTGAGATGTCTCATGCACTATGAGCTAAAATTACCAAGCCAGTCAAGCTTATAAGAGACCACACTTGACTAAATACTTTACATCTGCCTCCCTAATCGGTATAAAGTACCAAATAAGCATGACAAAGTATCTGGACGTATACCTGGTGGAAAAATACTAAAACATCACTTTGAGAAGAAGCTAGTATAGTTAAAATGACTTGGATTTGATATGCCATCTTGGATACCGGAAGCGGACATTGATGTATAGTTATATTGCTCAAGAGTCAAATCATATATTCTATACTTATTTAATTGCTTATTGTTGCGGCAGCCTTTTAATATTTTAAATATTAAATTGCATACTTACGTATTTGATTGCTTATAAGATGATGATGACTTAAAATATATAATTTAGTATCTTTACTGAATTTTTGCTTTGAAGAGTAGGTTATTATAAAGAACAACACCTATGTACAATTCAGTTCATGCAATCTGGTTTTGTGAAAATCGCAACTTAGATCTGATCCACATCATGTATTATATTTGTGTGCTATTTAATAATTGAAACTAATTAAAATTGTTTCCACAGACTAGGGAATTTAATAAGACTATTCACTCCTAGACAAGGGACATTGACTGTGATCGATACGGGAGAATTTAGTTCTACCCATCACCACAAAAAGCACTGCTATTACTAATGTATGGTATATCTCTGATATTTAACCATTTTCCATATAAATACTTGATAATATCAATTTTTGCATGTTCAGGACTAAAACGCCACTTTTAGTCACTTGTTCCCGTGACTAAAATGTCACTTTTAATCTCAAGGGAATTTTACTTTAGTCCCAAGAGATATAAAGTAAATTTAATTCTGCTCACCATGGCAATGACAAAAATTAACCAATCAAAATTACATAATACATATTACATAATCGTTTCTATAGCGCTTCGTAATTTCAAAGTCATGTAATTTTACTTTCTTCGACCTTTTTGATTTCAAATTTTTTGAAAATGCAAAAAGTTATGTTTATACCTTGGGACTAAAAGTGCTTTTTAATCCCCAGAGAGATTATTTCTCTCTTGAGATTAAAAGAAGCACTTTAGACCCTTGATGTATAATATACTATTGTTCAATTTTTTTAAGCTGACTCCACGTAAATTAATTTTTTGATAACCTAACCTTGATTACAAATATTCTATTGTGTGTTACTGCGATATAGTGTTAATGGATGTAATAATACATCATCTGTTGTAAAATTGTAGGATGTCCAGGTATTGTAATTTTACCTTTGAAACTGTACTATCCACATTATATCATAAAAAGTTTTAGACATGTCATTTTTTTTAAGATTATTCTTAACACTGACCATAGCATTGAAGCATAAAGTAATTTATAAATGGTTTGCTTTTATTTTCAACTGTGGCATAAATAAACTAGTAAATGCACTTATTTTGTCAATTTTTAAGCAAAGTGCCTATTTAAAATATTGGTATTAAAATTGAATTGAACATCTGAATAAAATTTTACACTATTAAATAAATACTGGTTGTTTATTACAGGACAGTATAAATTGATTTTATTTCATTTGAACAACATATAATATAAAAATTATTAGGTAATCTAATTTGAAGTCACATTTAAATTGCCGCCCATTATACATTAGCGCCATAGCGTCAGTGGTGATGGGAAGAACTAAAACTTGGTGACAAGTTTTAGGAGGCAGTGAACAATCTATTGAAGCATTACTTATGTATGATTGTTTCGGAGAAATTTTAATGTTAAAATTTTCCCTGCAGTTGGTCACATTTCCCCAAAACATAGTATATTACAAAATAGATTCAAAGTTGGAATAATAGTATATCCTTACAGCTTTTTATCAGCAATTTGATTTAACCTCTTTAAAGCAAAACACTTTATAGCAGTTACATGTCAAATATAATGTTTGTGATTATTCCAGTTTAACATATCGATGTGTACCCCAAGCAATTTATAGCCAATAACTATTGATACAAACTGATTAATTACTTGGGTCAAACACAAATATTTCAAATCTAAATTATGCTGCCCATATTCTTTTATGAGTTACAACAATTTTCATAGTGAAATAAAGTATTAATTTAGGATAGAAAGTAACTTTACATGAAAAATGTATATGTTTGAACATTGGATAAATTGAAATGTAAGCTTATTGGTAAGACGTGGTAGATGCATTCTCAATTATTAGAAGTACTTATTTTAAATGTAATTCGTTTTTCTCACAATAATTTCTTTTCACAAAGCTAAAAAGTTACCCATGAGCCAAGTGTTCTTAGTTGTCTTCCTTACTACTAGGAGAGCATCCTTATTAGTTCCTTTTAAATTTATTACATTCTCTGATTGACACCATATACTTTGCAATTTCCAGTAATATTTCCTTTCAATAGGTAATAGTGATAGGATGATGTCACAATATACTTTTGATTTTAAATTTATGGGATAATCACTAAATCTTTTTGTTAATCCTTTCTGTTATTAATAATTTTTTAGCAACTTGTTTTATTTATTTGATTTTAGGAAGTAAATATGAGTAATTTGTCATATGAATAAAAGACATTTTCAGTAATTAACTTGCATCTTAAATTGAAATTATTTTTAATGTTTAAATTAGATCTTATGAGGGGGACTTGTGTTGAACTAACAAAAAATGAACAAAATAATCCAGTTTCTTGCATTGTGCGATACATAACATCAATTGTAAAATGATTGCAGTAAATGACTGCTGCTTCTATTAAAAATCAGCCTTTTTACTATCTTAGCCTACACAATGTTTCTTCAATCACACTTTATAAATTTAACTAACAACAAAAGCTCAAAAATAAAAACTTTGAATTTTATTATTTCATTTGAACTACAATATTAATCTAATTAAATAAAATAAATAGCAAATATAACCTAGATCTAGGTATATATTAGAAAATTTTGCAGACATGCATATTTTGTCATGTATATTTTAATTTATAAATTAAAAACTAAATATTAAAAACCATAACAGATAGCAGTATGTAAAACCAATTAAAAGTTAAAAATTCTTGAGAAGAGAAAAAGAGAGAACATTTATTTTAGGATATTTACATATATTGACTATAAAAATACAGACATCAAAATACTAAACACCAATTTCTCTTCTCAAATACATTAAAACTAGAATGATATTTCATTTATACAGAAAACAGTGTAACAATTTAATAAATTGTTAAAAATACAGTTGTCACTTCTCTTCATTACATTTTGTTAAGGTTGCTTGCTACATCTACAAATGAAATATGGGTTGTTAAAACCAACAAATAAAATAAAGGAAACCTTAACTTTAAATGTAAAACTTCTCTAATTATTAAAATAATATAATAAAAAGGAACAATAAACATGAACAGCTTTATTAATAAACACACTAGTAGCGTACTAAATTTAATCGCTACTAAATATGCATAGTTACATATTTAATTTACATTGTAGTTATGTACATTAACATCATACTAAATTTAGTATGCTACTAGCTTGTTTATTAATAAGGCTGGAAGTAACTAAGAAATATAATAACTACTAAAAATATTTAAGTTCAGTCTATACACCAAACAAGATATTACTGATCACTATACATACTATAAATTAGGACCTGTCAAATATTCTATTTGCTTTGGTACAATTTAGCTGTTATATGACTTCAACTGAAGTATAATAAAATAATGACTGTTCCATTATGTTAAATTTAATTACAGGATCTTGAAGCCTATTCCCAATATTTATGAAGTGTTCTATTCTAAAATGTGATATTAAACAAACAGAACATGTAGCTGTTTAATCAGTTATAAACAGTCAACATGTTTTGAAATTATCAAAAATTTTATCCTTAGGACTTAATCTATGTAAAATTAAGAAGAATGAAGTTAAAATTTTAAATTTAAAAACATTTTAGGATAGAACACTTCGAAAATATTGGGAATAGCCTTCAAGATCCCGTAATATACTATTTGAAATATAATACTCTATAAATATTGATGTATGACATGTAACAATTTTGTTTTTAACAAGTTAATCTTATCTCTATATAGAATGCATAGTACACTCTCCTATAAAGCTAAAGTATGCACAATTGGCAAAAATATTAAATAAAAACCCCAAATTAAAAATTCATACACCTAATAAATTTAGACAGCCATTCTTCATCTTCATACTCAATCCATCACATAGTTACTATCACAGTGAAAGTATTATTTTATATTGATGATAATGTTACTGTAAATTATGAAATAAAATTTTGATTAATATGTTCTGTGGTTTCAAATACTTACTTGAAGACTTGTAACCAAATAGCCACAGCTATGAGAAGATTACTACATATTGCAAAATAATCTTCAGATAATGCCTACGTTTTTGCACCCTTACCTATAGATAAATCTAAATGTAGAAGAAAAAATATTCAAGTTTACTATATATTTAATATTTAATCATAAACAACTTTGTAATTATTAATAAATATAATAAAATTATATTTCAGTTGAAGCATGAATAATTTGGTTAAATTTAATGCCGAATATTTAACAGATCCCTAAATAATACTGAATATTATGACCATTGTCTAAAGTAACACGCTCAAATTGCATAAATAAAATGGTAATTGCCTTTGAATAGATTTTAATTATTTTAAATATAGATGAATCATTTAAATAATTGATATTTACGCAAAAAAATTTAACTTTTTAATACCCAACATATTTAGATGTCAAACTAATGACACTAATGTCAATTCACATTTATCATTTTTAAATTATTATTTATCACCGAAGCAGTAAAAAAAGATGTTTTTTGCTATAAACAGTTTAATGAATTTATCATATTTATTCTAATAGTAGGCGTCCTTTAATACACAGTGTACCTGAAGGGTGAAAATCATTAATTAATGTGCCCTTTAGTAATTAACGGTATGTTTATTAAAGGAATTACCATATGGTTTAAAATTGAAATCATTAACGTATAATTATTGAAGACATATACAAGTTGGTTTGCACATGAATTGGTATATTTCAGTTCTATACAGAAATCACACACAAGTACTTGACATAAATAGAAATGAATATTCCTCATAGTTTAATAAAAATTTTGCCATTTGTATGAACATGATTCCCCTTCTTTTTTTGTTCTGAAAGTTTTTTAAAATATCATCATGAAATTGGATATGATTTGAAAAAACTGTTTTAACTTTTAGGTTAAAATAATGATCCCAATTGATTACAATAAATTTATATTAGAAGAGTACTTTACATCCGGAGAACATGAGAAGAATGGTGCTTGGCAGTATTTCTACCATTCCTGCTTGAATCAGTTCTTATGCAGGGTTATCACTTTTCAGTTCGCAAATTTTGCTGGTGACCAAAAATAGAAAAAAATAAAAGAAATATAATCCAAACTTTTAGATACACATCTATTTTAATTATTTATAAGTACCTAAATTGTTTCATTCATCCCTCCAGATTAACTAAAGTCAATGCAATTGGAGTATGAATTAACAATGTTCTACTAATAAAGTTCAAAATTTTCTTAAATATTAAAAAATTTGTCAATACACAGAGTGTTAAAAATTATATATCACTTTTGATTAAATCAGAAGCTCAAAAGATTGGTTAAAATATTCCTTTGTACATAATATATACATGTCCATATCAAATTTCATTTCGAATATCTCAAAATTTGCATGGAAAAGATAGAGGAAAGAGTAGATGATTTAATTATCGTTCAATATAGTTGGCTCCTATAGAATATATTAAGTAAAGTTTTGAAATTAAGAAGAATTACAATTGTCATTAAAACTTTTGAAACGAAATAGAACTGATATTGTGCAATGTCTTAGAATAACAAAATCTATTATAATTTAACTGTTTAAATTGTGTTTAAAAAGTAGTAACTGTTTGCCATCTAACTTCTAATGTATAAAATGTAATGAATAATGACAATAAATATGATAAGAATGCATGATGAATTTGGAATATATAATTATGTACAAGTATGTTTATTAAATCTTCCTCGAAGAAGTTATTTAGATGGAACCTGGTATTAATCACAAAATAGCTGTTCAATATATTTATTTTATTCTGAGTATTTTCATTTTTTAAATTTGCCAAGCCAATGGAAACATTTTCAAAGAATGAATAATTTTGCAACAAAAAGAATGGTTCTTTCAAAATGTATTTAGTTTTTTGTACAGTAGTTAAGGACATAAAAATGCACAAAAACATTAAAACTTATGAAACTTTGTTATGCTTTACTGAGAAAGGAGTGTCCTTCTCTTAGACAATATTTATTTTTAATAATCTGTTTTTTTGTTGTTTGCATGCTGATTTATACATTTGTAATAACTGCAACTAAAAATAACAATAGAAGCTTCCTTCATATGCAAATATGCAAACAACAAAAAACTGTACTATGAAGGGGAAGCTTCTATTATTTTTAATTGTAGTTATTACAAGTGTATAAATCAGCATGCAAACAATAAAAACTGATCATTGAAATAAATATTTAATCTAAGAAAAGGAACATTCTTTTCTTAGTAAAACAGAATAGTTTAAACAGTTTTATTTTTTTTGTGTTTTTGTCCTTAAATACTGAAAAAACCTAAAAAACATTTTGTAAGGAACCATTTTTACTTTCTCACCTATATGAAATATAGAATAGAGAAAGTATTGTTTTCGTCCAAAATTTTCGATGTCAAAATTTTAGTGGAAATACACGTTT
>JAHWXV010378164.1:0-14399 GCA_024586415.1 Phrixothrix hirtus | reverse complement strand
TGTTACTAATAAATTGATAACGATACCTAAGCATTTAATTCCGCCGTTAACCCGACTCTGCTTTGAAATCAAACCCATTACGAGACCAAGGCTCAAGCGAAGTCAGTTGGCTTGAATAGCGTCCGTTGTGGGAGGATCGACCTCGTACCATCCTGGAGACTAGAATCGAGAAGGCCAAACGATTAGCAACCCTACGATCCACCCCTCACGACTCAGAGCTACCGCTGGGAAGAACGCAAGTTCTTAAAGTTGTACTGTGCCGTTCCACAAGAATCGAAACGTCACATTACGATTTAAATTTTCGTACTTGAAATTAGTCGGCAAAAGTTATTTATTAACTTAGGCTGCGCAAAATATTAGTAAAATATATACTTTCGTTTTCTTTCATCTGTAAATGTGTGCATAGCGTGTTTTTAATTACAGGAGGAAACTCTAAACTCCACAAAGAACGCATGCAATGAAAATAGTAAGAAACCTAAAGGTTCAAAAAAAAGAAAATCAAGACTTACTTTAAAACCCTTAATTTAATATAAAAATAATTAATGGATAGCTCAATTATCAAACTCTTTTAGGCCGACTGCCCGCTTATGCGTATAACGACGAAAAACTGTGTAGCGTGCAGTGTGCAGTGTTCAGTGATAATGAACGGCTATTCGTGCGATGGCACTATAGTGCCATACTCAAATTAGAAAATGCAAAACCTATAAAAATGTCAGTGATAGCTGCTATAGTTAATGAGGAGCGTTTTTAGTAAAGAAAAAATTAAAATGTGGCATATCAGACCAGTAAATCGCATTATAGGCAAACCTTGGGCAGACCTCGTATTGAGTATTGAGGATGGAAAACGCTGAAGAGTTTTATAAATTTACAAGTTATATGTCGACGAGCTTCCACAACAACTGGTGTCACACACTTCTGAGTGTTGCTGTACTAATTTAATTAAATGTAATTAATTTTTTCGAAAACATAGCTCTTAATAAAAACACAGAGGATTAATGAAATATGTAAAATACGTATGACGCCACTTGGACTTCTACTAACTTTTGTATTGGGTTGCATCAGTGAAACCGGAGCAGTTGCCTTGAAATCAATTGAACTCGACTTTTTCCATCAGAATTTATTGCAGGTAGGTATGAGCGAAAATTCGGCTTACAGAAACGTGTAGAGAAAATATAACAACTGGTACAAAACAAGTTGCTGAAATTTGTGAAAATAGAAAATGAGATATCCATAGGTACACATTTTTGAAAACTTTTTAGGAATAATCGAATAATTAATATTTTCATAATTTAATTTATTGCATTTAATTTATTATTAACCTTTGAAATTGGCCGAAATTTGTCCGTGAGCGCAAGCTAAGAAGAAACCTCATAGGTGATCTATATTTTATATAAAACACGTGATTATTTATAAATACTAAGCTAAACATGAATGCAATGTCAAAATTCTGTCAATAATTAATAATATTTTAATTACCTGGTAGTCAAAAAAGTTCTGTTACAGAAAGCGTCACTGAATTCTACATCACGAGTCAACGTTACTCGAAAGATACCTAAATATTAATTTCTACCTGTGGCATCTACTAGCTATATGTGAATAGATAAAAGAAAAAATTTTTGCAACTAAAAATGCGTTTATACGAAAGCACTAAACTGATAGCTATCCATCTTTCACGATTTGGAAAACCATTCTTTTTGCCCTTCATCTACCACATTTGAATGTCGACTGTCACATTCGAACCTTTTCGCATTTCTACAACAGGTGTTGGATATTTGATGCTTGCATGAAATATGCAAGTGAACATCTTATCCAACACCTTATAGCTATTAATATAAATTTTGAGGTTTCCTATTTCGTTAGCTACCTTGTAACGCTTATTTTAAAATTAACTTCGCTGATCTATGCATTTCGAATATCCATAATGAATTTAATTTCAAATACTTTGATATAACTTGGTTTGCCAATTTTGAATCCTTTAGGCCACTTGCGCGAATAGGAATAATTGACTTTCACTCTTATTGTAGCCATGATTGGATTATGTTTGAAACTTAATTTTGATAACTTAATTAATTTTGATTTTGTTTGGTTCCTCTGGTTTCTTTGGCAGTATCTCGAATGTACTTAATTCCATATCGTTTGGGAGTAATACCTATAGACATCCTACAAAATTTGATTACCATGGTAATTAAAAGTTATCATTCATATTATGGAATGTTCGATGATTTAGTTTATTGATTTTCATAGTACTTATTAATTTAGTAGCAACTGAAATTTAATTTTGACTATTAAACATTGGAATGGGCTTTAAGCTTAACTCTAAACTTATTTTTTTCAGAATAGCAAAATTTAAACATTTTCTGAATGACATTCTTTATCTATAGAGTTTCTATTGCACTAAATTTGAAATGCGTCCTCATTGTTTCATATTTTATTGGCTTATATAGCTTCTGAAATGTAATGGCAACTTTTAAGAAATATTGTGAATTTTTGTAATATAAAAGTAATGCATTCTACATTTTTATACTTATATAATTATCCGGTTTTAATTATCTTATACGCAGTAACTTCTAGTCTTTCAGAATATTAATAATTGTGTTATCTTCTGTTATCTATTGTCATAGTTTATTATTTTATATTGACTACTAGTACATTTTCAAAACGTTTATTGTTTTACTTTTCACTTCGTTATTATTTACTTATATTACCTTGGATACGAGTATTATTAGCGGTAGTTATGCATACGATGGAGTTGCAATAACAATTTTTTGAGGGAGTTATGAACTCATAACTCTAGCTTATAATATTCCAGCTATTAATGTTATAGGTAAATAATAACGAAGTGAAAAATAAAGTATTGTATGTACCATTGGAGTTACTAGATGATAATGCCTATCGATGGACATTCTTCCCTCGGGCCAAAGGCCCTCGGGATAAATTCGTCACCCTCCGGGTGTTATCGTCTAACATGTGTTTCAGAAGTCATGAAATCAATACTTGACATGACTTTGGCAAAGTAGGTCTTTTCTATTTCGCACACATATTAAAACTAGAACGTCAAAACAAATAATCAAGGAATGTAATTTTTATTATTAAGCGCGAACGAATGGATATTTAGAAGTGTTTCTTTGCGCCACTTTGCAAAGGCAACATTTCATGTGCGAAATTAATTGCATCTAAAAGAATATTGTTAAGACAAATATGGAACATAGTCAGAATTTGTTAAGGTAATATTTGTAAAGACCGACTTGTCCTATCAGGTGATTAGTAACTTCTCTAAAAGCCGCCTCTATGATAGTTGTTGTTTCGGATTGCATATCGAGGACCATCTTCTGTGATAAATCAATTCATGGCGCCTTTATTAACTTTGACCTATATTCCATCTATATTATGACGGGACAAAGACGTTTTACGACCAGAAGGGTGTGTATAGTGGTATTTCCTGAACTTACGATGCTGTACCGGCAAGCACCCAGTGGGGAAAGGGGGGTTCAATGTTGGCTATTATCTATGTTCAAGAACGTTGTTGTAGTGACGGAAGGTGAAGTAGTATTCAGAGGGCGCTACTTCGTTAAAGACGTTAGGCTTATAAAGTGAAGAGGAATAACGGATAATCCGAATTCCTTAACCGTATTGCGAGAAATCCGTGGTGTACTTACTAAATGGATGGTAGCTCGTACGCCTGAGTATAATGTGTGTAATTGTAGGTTTAGAATTGTTTTTGATTCTTTACTTTAGTTTATTCCTAGCAGTTTGCTGAAGGAAAAGGATAGTTACTTATAATTAAGAAATAAAAATATCTGAATTCAACAAATCGGTATAATAAATAAGTGATACCATAAAAATACAATTTATTACAAATACGTGGATCATCCAGAAAGTAAAGAACGTTTGCGCATCACACGCGGCGCCGATCCCCCATAACAGCAATTGAATGTGTGCCCGGCAGCTCAAGTTCCCGCCTCAGTGTGAGCCGAGTTTCGTTGCGGTGAAGCCACGCTTGTGTGTCTTGTGATTATGCAAAATAGCTATGCCAATAAAAAATCCTGCCAAATCTGAAATGAAACAATAACCTCAACGGCCTAAATTGAAAGTCTTAAACGCCTTCGGCGCGCCATTCACAACAAAATGCGCGGAATGTTGTCGTCAAAGGAGGTTTTGATCTACGACAATGCTCGACCTCACAGAAGTGCACAAACACAGGAAGAACTTCAAATACTTAGGTGGGAAATATTCGGTAATCCTCCTTATAGGCCTGGCTTGGCACCAAGTGATTTCTATTTCAAGGAATTTTTAGGCGGAAAACAGTTTGACAACGAGGAAGGCTTCAAAGAAGCAGTAACATCATTGCTACGATCATTCGCGGCTGAAGAATACAAAATCAGTATCGAAAAACTGGTTACACGATATAACAAGTGCCTTGACAGCTACGGCGATTACATTGAAAAAATAGATTAAGTTAGTGTGATGTAAATAAAGTTTTGTGATGGTAGCTCTTGATTTTTCTTAGTTATCAAAAAAAAGTTTTTTACTTTCTGGACGAGCCTCGGTTAAAAGGAAAGAACCTAAATATAACGGTAATTTATATACTCTTTGATTAATAACTAAATTCAGGGACCGCTGGGTTCCTATGTTTAATACTTAATTTAAATTGAATAATAATTTCAGCCTAAAAGTTGTGGGTGCTATTTACTAGAGCTAAATCCCTTAAAGATTCGAAACAATATTTACAAAGGTATATCAATGCCTAGTCTTAAATTGATCGAAGTGCCACTCCAGCAGAGTTTTTATAAAGAAAGAAAATTATTGTAGAATCGCTGCGTGATGGTGAATTTATAGCAAAAGGACGTCATTTACTTGTAGTCCGAAGACGGAAGTTTCCAAATGAAAGGGATGAGAACGGTGCCGGCGCCTCTGGTTCCAGATGATATTGTACTTTATTTGTACGTCACAAATCGTCCCTAACCATTTTATAGGGCACGAATGTGATAAGATAATGATTGACCCCAAATACGATCCACCTGAAGACGTTAGGTGATGAGTTTCCACACAAATTGGTTCCCTTCAGATAACTTGAAAATTGGATAATTTTTCATCTTTTAATGCTTTTATTTTGAATCTGAGCACGGCCCCTTTTAGGCACATGTATACTTGCACAAGAAAACGGAAGCGCTTATGCTTCTTACAGTGTCTGGCTTCGCACTAACTTCAGAAACATTTCTTTTGGATGGGAAGAGGTAAACCAGGGATTGATGCTAGCTATTTTTAGAAGATTATGCCTGTTTACAGACTTGCTGACAAAATAATTTGTATCGTAGCCTCGTTGCTATGCATAACATGGAAGTTCTATTTAATTTTTCATTTTAAACAAGAAAGAGACTAAATCGTTTATTTTGACTTGAATTAATTATGGTTTTGAATATTTAATGCTATGTTATTATTATTATTATTACAATAGCGTCTAGGTATTTTCAAATGTGAACGCAATTCTAAGAATACATTCTGATATACAGGGTGTCTCTAAATAATTTATTATTATGTTCGTCCAAATTTCAAAACGCGCTTACAACATTCAGACCTTTACAACTACCAATGGAATCAAAGATTAGTTGGATCGGCCTAATTCACCATTGTTGTTATCCGATAGCCGAATTACCCTAATTTACTAACTCTAGAATTGTCATCTCCTAATAGCGATTTAACCCGTAATCGGGGATTGTGCCCTTTATTCGCGAAATAACGTTTATACGTAGTTTAAATTTTCATAAATTAATATATTTTGACAATTAAATTTTTCACAATTAAATAACAATTTTAAATAGTATTTGTAGACATTTTGAAAAGGGCGAACGTTTTTGAATTTATTTTTTAGTATAGAATCGGATATTTGAATCGAAAATTATTGAAAAATCTGATTTTGGTTTATATATTTGAACTACCAAAGGTTGACATTTTAGACGTTTTATTTAAATATGGATTTTTTACATAAATATTGATATAAATTGAATTTATATGCTTTAATACACTAAAAGGATATAATCACGGATTGTATGCTTTATATGCTAAATAACGTTTATATGTAGTTTAAAGTTGATGAATTAATATATTTTGATAGTTAAATTTTTTTAAATTAATTAACAACTTAAATAATAGTTATAAACATTTTATGTTTAATTTAGAATCTTAACGAATAATATTCTGATGCTTTATCTTTTTGAATAACTTTTATACATAGTTTTGGAACTTTTTAGGATCGTCAAGGACATAAACATGTTAAACTTTTAAAGGACAAGAGTATGATATGCTATCTTTTTAAATAATTTAAATGCATGCTGTTGAATTTTATTATTTATCGATTTACAAACTGATAAATTAAGAACAGGTGTAGTTGATCATTTCTAGTAACGTTTTTGCGAGTATAAGTGAGTAAATAAACTATTATTTTAACTTTTTAAAAATGTATCTAACAGATAATTACAGGTTACCAAAAATATTGAAAGAATTGTAATAGAAAACACAGGAATAATGACATAACGTAAATAATAAAAGGAATATTGAATTTAAAATTAATAAATTAGAACAATCACAGATTGAAACAGAAGAAATAATTAAATCATCAATAAAGGAAAATAACTAATGAAATGTACATATGCTAAGGTAATCACTACCACAGTAAATAAAGAAATTAAAAATGGAGCAGTGTATAAATTATTTATAACTACAATTAATAAGAAATATGATATCAATCAAACTATAATAAAACTACAGACTACTATAAAACCACTAAATGAAATTATAAATGATTTCAATAAAATAAGCCAAAGTATAGCACTAATAGGATTTGAAAGTAATGATGATAAAATTAAATATATGAATGTGGCCAATAAAAATATAAACAACACGAAAAGAAGGAAAAAATTAAACCAAACAAATAATAATAGGAATCCCCAAAGAAATTGAAGAAAATGATTTATTAAATTCAATTACACAAAAAAATTCCGAAGTTGAGAACATATTAAATAATAATGAAAAAGGTGAAAGCAAAATTTTATGTACAAGGTATACTAAAGATAATGCAATAATACAAACAACTCAAATAACTAAAAAAACCATAATGGAAGGGATGAATCGAAAATTATATATTGGACATTACAGGTTTAAAGTTGATCAATATATTGTGCCAAAATATTGTACGCAATGCCATACTTATGGCCATATTACAAAATTTTGTACAAATAATATAATTAAATGTGAAAACTGCGGGCAAGAACATGAATGTAGTCATTGTATTATAAAGGAACCATTTTGTTTTCATTGTAACATTGTAACAGAGAAAATATATTCCATCATGTTCAAGACCGGAAATGCCCTATATATCAAAAAGAAGTGGAAATATTAAGAAAAAAGACTGACAGTGGACCATAAAACTAAATTATATAATATTAAATAAATTAAAAGTTTAAAACTAAACGAAATTAAATCTAAGCTGTATCAAATTAATTACAAGAGACCCAGTTTAAAACTTTAATAAAATTAAAATAGTTAAACTAAGTTCTTCTAAAATAAGAAATTTATAGCAATTATATAATAATAGAACAAAATAATCAGAATAAGTTATTATATAATCATATTTAAATATAATAAATTATATCTTAGTAATTAAATAAATCAATAGAAATTAAAATGAAAATTAAACAAATAAATGTTAGTAGATGTAAAACAACTATGTTAAACATCGAAACATACGCTGGAGAAAATGATATTGATGTAATAACAATACAAGAACCCTGGATAAATCCATTAACCAATAAAATAGCCATTCACAGTAAACAAATTCAAATTTATCAAAATGAAAGCTCAAATAACAATAAAAGCGCAATCCTTGTTAAAAACACAAATAAAGCAACTAAAAAAATACAACCACACAAACATATTAGTTATTAAAATATGATGCAAAAATAATGCAATAATAATAACAGTATACATTGAACCAAAAATTGACGAATACAATATTTTGGAAAAACTTGAAAAAATAATAATAGAAAACAAGAGAGTAAATATAATTATCACTGACGACTGTAATTCAAGAAATATATGGTGGAATGACAAAACAATAAATAAAAGAGGACAAGAATTATTAGACATAATAAATTCTAACAATCTAACAATATTAAACGATGACAGACCTACATTTAAAGTTAACAGACATGGACAAGGATAAAGTTCCATAATAGACTTAACTATAACAAACGACAAAATGACAATAAAAATAAACAAATGGACCCAAATACAGAACACCAACCTATAGAAATAATTACAAATGAGAGACCAATGAAATACGAAATAAACAAAACCAAAATATGTAATACGAGAAAAGCTGACTTGAAAGGATTCGAAAAAGAATAAACAATAAACTCAAAAACTAGAAGAGGCAAAAATAGAAACCATAGCAGACCTAGAACAAATGATAGAAAATGTGACGAAAGAAATACAAGTAACTAGCGAGAAAGCTATATCTAAATATAAAATTAAAATAACAAACTTAATAGAAAAACCGTAGTGAACAAAGGAACTTCAACGATTAAAAGAAGAACTGGCTAAAACAAAAAGGACAATAAATAGACGAATAATTAAAACACAAGGACCAATAAAATATTATAAACAAATAAAAAAACAATATAATGAACAAACACAAAAAGAAAAAATGAAACATGGAGAAACTTTTATGAGCAACAAAACAAAGAAATAATCTGGACGGAATTGAATAAAATATAAAACAAAAACAATAAAAAGTAAATACCTCAACACTAACGTCAACAGATGGAAAAGCAAACATGAACGAAGAAGAAAGTTTATAGGCATTGGCCAAACAATTTTTCAAAAGCAATGACCCAAATACAGACGAAGATGTACACGACCAAATTAGAAAAGAAATAAGTGACAACTACATTCCACCACACAACACAGATTCTGAACTCAAAATTACTTTTGAAGAAATAGAAGATGTAATAAACAGTTTCAATAAGAAAAAATCACCAGGACATGACGACTTAACGTAGACATTATTGAACACAATTATTATGCAAACAAAGACATATTCTACAAAATTTACAATGAAAGTTATGAAAAAGAATATTTCCTCATAGCATGGAAAATAGCTGAAAACCGGAGGAAAAAGTTTATTCAAGAGTTCACTCTTACAGACCGATTGGGCTGCTACTGGTGATCCGCAAAATATTAGAAAACATTATGAAAAGGCTAAATTTGTACCTACACATTAAAAATAAAGTGTCTAACAAACAATTCGGCATCACACCTCAAAAATCATGTATTGACACGCTAACAGAAATTAAAACTGAAATAAATAAAACAAATAAAATAAAAAACATTATAATACCATCAATAGATATCAAAGGTGTATTTGACAACACTTGGTGGCCTTTAGTGCTAAATAACTTAAGAACTGATAACTGCCTAATTGAATTATATAATATAATTAAAAATTACCACCAAAACAGGTAAGCCAAAATGGAATATGTAGGAATGGAAACAATAATAGAAACAACAAAATGGTACATACAAGGATCAAGTAGTGGTCCATTCTTATAGAATAACACAATTAAATTGTTACTAGAAAAAGAATTTAAAAACAACATTTACATCAAGCTTTGGCAGATAATATCACTAGCATAACATCAATTAAAAACAAGACAAACCTAGAAGAAATGACAAATAAAACATTAAAAGAAACAAACGACTTGATTAAAAAAGTAAAACTTGAAATATCAACCAACAAAACTCAAATTATGATTATACCACCTAGAAAAATTATAGACAAATACTACAACTCAACAATATTGTTAAACAATTAGACAATAAAAATAACAGAATACATTAAAATTTTAGGACTACATACAGATAAATATTTAATATGGAATAAACATGTTAATTATATAATAGAAAAGATAGCCAAAGTAAGTTTAATTATTTTTAAAATAACTAAACTTACATGGGGCACCTCAGATGAAACAAAATTGATATATAAAGGTGCAATAGAACCAATTATTACATACGCATCGCCAATTTGGACAGAAGCAACAAAAAGAAAAAATATGTGTAATAAACTAGGTAAATTACAAGGATCACTCTTAAATAAAATAGCTAAATCATACAAAACAGTTTCAAATCAACCCCTACATGCAATAACGAACATTAAACCGATAGACCTAAAAATTTAACAAATAGCTGACATATACAAGACAAAACGTAACGGACAAATACCAGAACCAGAACCAACTGAAATACCAGAATAAAAAATACTACATACATCAAAAATAATAATGGAAAAATTATATACGAACATGACAACAACGAAACATACGAAGGACTCCAAATATATATCAGACGCTACAAAGAATGAAAATGCTACAGGAGGGGATTTTGTAATATACAGGAACGGAAACACAATTACATCAAATCAAATCAAAATTGAAAAAATATGCACAATAACATAGACTGAATTAATAACTGTTGGCGCTTTGTATATAAAATTAGAGTAGTTTAATTCTTTTAGGTTCTAAAATATAGCTAAATAATGTAGCCCTATTTCAACTGCGCGCGCCCCGCTTCTTTTCATCTTAAGTATTCGTTTTTTTGTTTTAAAACATAGTCTCGTCTGGTTTATCGTTAACGCTTCACCTAGCTCAAAAAAGGCTCTCGTGCCCCATGCTAAGTAACGCCGATACTACGTGTCGCCTTCAGTATTGCATAGTAATAATTGTCAAAATTAAATTAATTTGCTTTTAAACACATGTAAAATAATTTTTTATATTAAGAACTTCGTTTTACCCAACTATCCTGTTTCCTTTCCTTTCAATTTCACTTTAAAGAACAAAGATCGGTCACGCCACTCTAACATCTTAGAAATTTTAAGGTAAGTTTTAGTAATTAAAATATTATCATTATTACAGTCCACTACTGATATATAATTTTCATATGTTGTGCTTGTGTTTAATGGATATAAGAATCCTAAACTTATATTGTAAGCCATCTTGTATTCATTACTACTCCAAGTAATCACAAGCGCCAAAATTTTGGGACACATAGGTGTTTCTTCGGATGTACTTGTAACGGTTTCGCATAAAGCGTAACTATTTGTTGGTCCTTCGAGCCGGATTTCCCAGATTTTCTTGCAGATTGATTCGCATGTCGTAGGCTGCTATAGTTTTAACCTTGAATTATCGGTTATTGGTCATATACATTATCGAACTTTAGTAAAACATCGAGATGCGTAGTTTTGAATTGTTAAATTATTTATTACTTTGTACCCTAATATTTTAAAAATATTAAGTCCCTTATTTTTGTGTTTAAAATTAGTTCCCAGCAAGGAAATGATATATGTTCTCAACAAACGAATTTCAAACTTCGCGTAAATTTCAATTTTATAGGATATTTGAATATTTACACTTGTAGCTATAATTGGTATTCTATTTCTTATTTACTCGATCTCGCTTATTCTCTAAAAGTTAATAACTTGTTCTTTGTCTTAGATCTTAGCAAGGACTATACTCAATATTCCTTAGCAACCTGTTTTGTGTCAACTTGACAGGTTTATTAGAAATCCAAACTCAAAACTAATTATTTCTTTCAAGCATACATAATACATTTTGAGGATTTATTTACATTGTGGTTAAAAAATCCACGCATACCCTATTGGTTACTGCTTCAAATTATTGAAACAAATTAATCAGCTAAAATTTAATTGATACCTATGATTCTTCTGTTACTTGCGTATTTCACAATGCCCAAAACGTCATTTGTTTTGTTGACACGCTTAATTAAGCAAACAGAAGTTCTCCTAAATGAAATTGAAACTCAGATTGTCGGTAAAGATTCGCGAAGACTGTTTGTAATACAAATGCATCTAAAACCGGATTATCAACACTTCCTATGTAAAATCGAACTATTTGAAAATCTCAAAGAATTTCCCATTGGCTTATCGGAAGACGATTACATTAAATCCGTTCAAATGATAAAATCCCTTTATCTTAAAGTGAGTTCACGTATTGAAACGGAAACGCAACCATTGTCGCCAAATATCGAAACTAAAACCACCATTATACCTTCGCAGGCAAATAGATCGAATATCGTATTGCCACAATTACATATACCTAAATTTACAGATCAATTTCATTTTTGGTCATCTTTTATTGCAAAATTTAATTCGATCATACATGAAAATACTGAATTATCAGACATGGAGAAATTGCAGTATCTTTTAACATCGTTAGATTCAGAGCCTCTTCAAGTTATCCAACATTTAACGCTCACTTCAAATAATGATCAAATAGCATTGAATTTATTACAAAATCGATATTCAAACCCTAAGTGTGAAGTCGCATTTCATTGGGATAAATTACTCGATATACCCATTACAGATAGTCGATCCATTACTTCAATTATAAGTTTTTTAGACATGTACCACGTACACATTAGTTCGCTACAATCGATTAAAGACATAGATCTTTATGACGCCTTTTCTGACACTTTTATTTTATCTCGCCTTGGATTCCAAGTTCGAAATGCATATTGCCTAAACGACCAGCTTTCCAAAACTTAACTCAATAATATCGTTTGTAGAGAGACAAGCGGTGCTCGTTGAAAATGTTGAGTCTATTTCGTCCATTTCGTTGTCGAAACCTGTAGGGAAATTTGATTCCAACACTAAACTTGAAAGTAAATCGCATTCACGCTTTAAACCAGCCTCGCATTTTCTCGTAATTGGTTCACAATCTTGCTCTTGTTGCAAACATGGCTCTCGAAAACTTTTTCCTGTTCAGTGTTTGTTAATATAACACCTAAACAGCGCTTTGATTTTGTGAAGTAATCGCATCTTTGTGTCAATTGCCTTGGAAATCATTTTATTTCCAATTGTTTTTCCAAATTTTCGTGTCGAGTTTGTTCTAAAAAACACTACCCGTTGTTGCACTTCGACTCTCGCGCAGACTCTCCAACTACTAATAAATCATTTCGTAAGGATACCAACGCATCTGTTTCTTCGCCTGTCCAACCGACAGCCAGCGGGTCCACTTCGAGTGATTCCTCTCACATTAAGTCTTCGTTGCTCAGAGGTTCAATCCATCACTCAACTGTGCTTTTACTTACTGCTCTCGTTTATCTGAAAGCCTTAGATACCCAATACACTGTTGTCCGTGCTGTTTTGGATACAGCAAGTCACATTTCCTTCATTTCTGAACGTTGTGCCCATCTGTCGAAATGTCATCACAATTGTGTCGCTCTTCCGATCGCAAGAATCGGAGATTTTCCAACGCTATCTCATCGAGTTTCACATCTAGAAATTGCTTGGGTATCGGGTACACTAGTATCAAAATCTCATTCTTTCTTCATTTTAAGTAAAATCACAAACAATCTCCTTCGGTTTCGTATAGATCCAAATTTGAAGAAAATCTTTTCTAATTTTTTTAGCAGATCCTATCTTTGATATTCCATCCCGGATAGATGCCTTGTTCGGTGCAGATATCGTTGCATCCGTTATCATAGGATCACCTTATCAACCTCAACCAAATCTTCCATTTGTTCTTCAAACTGTTTTCGGTTTAGTTATAATCGGATCAGCATCAACTGAGTTACCTATGACTACAGTTTTAAGTACTTTCATTCCCTCTCTGTGTTCACTTCATGTTTCGCTTGAAGACAACTTGTGTCATCAGCTACAAAAATTTTGGTTGTGTGAAGAACCTCCTACTTAAACTTCACTCACCAAAGAAGACCGATTTTGCGAAGAATTTTATTCTTCAACTGTTACTCGAGATAACTCTGGACATTATCAAGTTCGCTTACCATTCAAACTCAATTGTGCTTTAGCATTGGGAGATTCTTACTAATTCGGTTATCAGTGTTTACGGTCTTTGGAGAAACGTTTTGCTTTGGATCCAATTTTCAAATCAAAATATTCAGATTTCATGAACGAATATTTAAGTTTGTGTCATATGCAATTACTACCTTCACATGCAACACCCAAATACTTTATACCCCATCATGGTATTTTCAAATCACATGGTCATACCTCTAAATTAAGGATTGTTTTCAATCCTAGCGGTAACACTTCTTCCGGAAGTTCCCTAAATGATTTGTTGTACGTTGGAACCAAAATGCAACCATTAATGTCTGACGTTATTCTTCGTTTTAGATATTATTCTGTAGTGTTATCTTGCGATATCAGGCAAATGTATCGCCAAATTAAGATTCATCCAGATCATCAATTATACCAATGCATTTTGTGGCGAGATTCACCTCAGGATTCCATCAAGGTCTTTGTACTCACCACAATCATTTATGGCGTTGCATCTTCCCCGTATTTAGATCCTCGCACTCTTAAACAA
>JAHWXV010378155.1:0-13165 GCA_024586415.1 Phrixothrix hirtus | reverse complement strand
ATAGCCTAGATGCATCGTTAAGACGAGCTTGCAAACCTCGCAGTTGTATCGAAGACCGTCATTTTCCTCAATTTTGTGGGTTAGATATTTTTCAAATTTCTCTCTAAATCTGGTGCCATTCTTCTCATATAAATATTATAACTAAATCTGGTGGCGCCCCTCTAAAATCCCCTAGAGTCTGGTTTTATAAATAAATCTAGTGAATTTCTTTCATCGATGTTGGTTGCATGCTTGCATGAAGCGAGATAGGGCCATATAAGCCCATGTGTTAGAGGGAATGGCGTTGTAGTGCGGGTTTCATAATAGAGGTATGGAGGTGTGGCACCAGAATCGGTCTACTACATCTACTAAAAGCCTTGCCAAAAATAATAAACCAATATAGAAGACATTAAACTGAATCTTTCTAAAATCCACTAGTGAATCTATTGTTAATAATAATAATATTCTTTTAATAATGACTCTTTAAAAACTTAATAATAGTGATAGTGAATTCGAGCGCCGTACAGGTTAAAATTCCAGCATCGAATGATGCTGAAGTAATCTCTACTGGAGAACTTAATTTTTTTCTTTTCTTTTTTTATTTTTAATATAGCTTATAGACAAAAATGTTTACTATGAATTCTCTGGAAAAAATTTTAAAATTAAAAATAAAAATAACAAATATAAACTAATTGCAAAAGTTCTACTAATATGTAAAGCGAAAAGAAAAGCTTCGATAGATTAATAATCTTGATATTAGTATTTGCTTTAAATTTCAACAATAGAATTAGTTTTATTAATTATTTAATAATATAAAAATAAAATTTCCGACACAATATTCTTGTTTAGGATGTTTGGATAGTTTGGCCAAGAGGCCGTTTTACTGTAGTTAAAACCGATAAAAATGGATAATGAAACTAAATATTATAAATGGGAATAGTTTAAAAATTGCGTACGTCATATAAAGCTTTCAGGCGTATTTAGCAATAAAATTTATAAAAAATCACTAAATAGTAATCTACTTCGACAGCTTAAAAAAATTACGAAACTTCCAGAAAATTTTACATTATTTGATTTTAAAGAACTCGTCATTTTTGACGTAAACGTTTATTGTTTTCTTAGAGCACCTATGATTTTAATTTCGAACGTGTAATAATTATAGATCCATATTTATGTTTTAAAAAAATTCCCCTCGTGTTTAAGCATATTTTATTGAAATTTAGAAAATTATTAAAACAAAATTTACCTAAGCCATTCGCGGTTCATATCAAGCACTGAAAATGCAAGAAAAATACGGCTCTTTTTTATTACAAGCCTAAATCTGAGACTAAATTGGCTCGATCGCCATTTTTGAGTTGTATAAAATTTTTCACCACAATAAGGAAATAATAATTATTAATACTGTAATTTTGGATATTATTTAGATTTAGTAGTAAGTTTATAAAATATGTTCAGTTAAAAATTTAGTAGATATTGTGATAAAGTACAATTTGAATGTCCGCTTTTCTTAAAAAAGCAACGAAAACAAAATTTTATATTATTAGCTAATAAAATTGCAAACTTTAGCAAAAATATTCTTTATTAATTGATGGCGATCTGTTTTATGGGATTTTGTGTGTCCCAAATTCTCAATCCTAGTACTAAAAGTAACCTATAAATTAGAATACATTACAACTTTAAATTATGCATATTTTATAATAGCTAGATATATGATAGATGTTTACATAAGGCAAGTCAAAATAATTCATACACGGAAACATTATGAAACATGTATAACGTAAAATTGTAATCTATTCTGCTGTGAGACACATTAATTAATGAAAGTAGGGTAAGATGAGAGTTCTTGGACCTCCTCCCATTCCCTTACTTTGAGATCAAACCTAGCTTATCCGGTGCATTGGTCAAAGCCTAAGCCAGGGTCAATACATTGCCAAGTGTTGTTCTGCAGCGAAATTCTATTAGAGATCAGCAGTTTGATCATTGATTCCCATTTTAGATTGGTAATTTCCTCCTTAAATTGAACTAATTAACTTAGAATAATTAAAAAGATATTTAAAAACGTATCTATAATATTTATTCATTCAAATGATTTTAATGTTGAAGACTTTCTATAAAATAACAATATATAAACAATAATGGGGAAAATCATATCATTAGAACAACAGTCCTTTTTATAGCTTTCTAGTGTTTATAAGATGCGTCACCTTTTTGCTAGTGACAGTAGCGTAATCATCAGTGATATTATTTGTTATTTTTGTTAATGTTTCCATTCCTGAGCATCTTTCTGAATAGTTGTGTTATGTGGTACCTGCACTTGTATAATTAAATGGGCCGAAGTTACTGTATTACGGCGAATAGTGTTAACAAATATACATCTTCAGCTATCGCCTTCAACGATGGTTCAAGCACACCCACAAGTAAGGAATAATGGTTCCCAGATCGACAATTAGTGGAATACTTTATATGAGTCAAACCCAGATTATCTTCTTTCTCGTACTTATACAAGGTTATTCCATAATAGAAGCATATCATTGAATCTTCTTTAATGCGTAAAACGTCAATTCTTGCTAAAATATCAGGGCAAATGATAATGATAATAATTGCTGTTCTCAGTTATAGTAAGTGTCCGTTTATGTGAGTTTCGATATATATCTTGCCATTGACAAGTATAAAACGATAAGGTTTCTTCAAGATACTCTTCACCCAATATTCGTATCAGGGTTACTTACAATATCGAGACCTTTTACTGGAACCACCTCCACCCTACTTCCAGGTTACCTGCACATATCAACAACATTTATACGGTCAAGGTTACTTGCTGAATCCTAAACCACCATTGAGTTTCATGCACTACGTATAACTCTATTGTCCATCATTGTAAACAAGTAAGTTAGTTCACGGTTTATCATTTTTCTTCTGACATATATGGAAAGTTTCTATTACATTATTCAAGAGGTCAAAATAAAAACCTTCAAATCTAAGGTTAGTAATTGTAAGGATAAAAATGGTATAGAACTTTCTGTATTTCATGAGATCTTGTAATTTTTAAATAAATGTGAGGATTAGTGTTATAGTGTACCTGGATAGTTATTCTATCCCATTGTGAAGTTTATTAACTTGCACAAGCAATATTTACACTTCAATGAAGCTAAGTGCGAAGCGTTCTGTAAAGATCAAAATGCAGTAACTATGTGTTTTCAGGTAAATGTTGGTATCTGGTCTCCGATTAAGATGGCAGATAAAACAACTTTTTTGAAGTAGTGGGATGCAATAAAGTGGTTAAAACCCAAGTTGCAGATGACATTCAAATTTATTTAGTACGGGAGTCCATCATATAATTTCATTCGTTGATTCCATTACTAGAACAAAGGATGGCGCTATTTGTTCTTCAGAAATATAAACCATTTTATAGCAAGTTAATCAAGAGTACTATAGATCTGCCTGATAAGTCTCGCGTAAATGTCCTCAAGAATTGGGTATTGTAAGGATTTGTTCAGCAATTGCATTGCATTAATAATGTAAATACTGCACTATGTTCTGAAAACATTGAAATTTATACAGGTTTCTATGCAGTTTATTTCATAAGTTGCGGTGGGGAGAATGGTGTTGAATAGATATCACACAATTTTAACTAATCGTGTAGTCATAATGTGGATGATTTACAAAACGACGTTGTACGAAATTTGTAGATAGAATTAATACAAGAAGTTGAGACATAACGATTAGATGCTGAATATGAATCGGTATACAAACAATCGGCGTTTAATTATAACCACTGTAAGAGTTTACAAAGTAAATATAGAAAAGGAGAAAGACTTATGAAAAATGCATAAAAATTTCATTTCTTCCGATGTACAAGTTGAGGCAGGTAGCCAAGATGATTATGTTAAAGAAAATACTCTAAAAGTTGAGGGAAGAACTGAAAAGTAACAATTAAGGAAGGTAAAAACCAGGCACTTCACATGATGATGAGTTGTATACTTACAGCATGAGAGGTAAGCTTGCAAGCAGCACTAATGCTGAGTCTACACAGTGTGATAAGGTATGCTAATTAGCTAGTCATCTTGCTTGGTGGAGCATGATAGTTGGCAAGGAAATGCTTGAATTCATACGTTATCACATACCAAAAGCATTTATAATGCGGAAAAGGTACCAACGACTGATGAAGACGAGTCTAACGAGACAGTGGAATTGGGAATATATAAAAATGATAAATGGCAGGTAAATATAGGACAATATCGGGAATAATGTGGGCGCCACCCAATTCCAGAAAACTAGTGCCAATTATATTGACACACCCTGTAGTCGGTTAATATTCTAATCTGAAGCGTAACAGGAACCCTTCAAGTAGAGTAACAGTTTTCTGTTATTAGCGTAATAACTAAGGTGTTAATAAAATTGACACAGTTCATTGAATCAGCTGGCAAGATTAGTCCTTATTATTCCGATGGCATATAAAAAATTCACAACTATTGTTAGTAGTAAAATTACTGATCTCTGAAGTTCGAGCAGTGGATATAGTGAATAATTTCATAAGCAACAAGAACTCCTTTGTTGCCTGGTTTATAGGATATAAAGAAAATAGTGTATATTCTTATACCATGTAGACCCCGTATAAGTGCAGGCCACCACAGATTGTTAAATTCGCCGATAATGTCTATGCAGACGACTACCGTATACCTTGCTTCGCTTTGGGAGATTATGCGTAGTACTCTGTGCTAGTCTGTGTATCACTACAACTAAAAGCTGTTCTGTATTACATGATTCTTTGGCATGGTAGTTTTTCATATAACTTACCTATTTTGTGGAATAGGCGTATCAGCTTCCAGGGATTCTGGATTTTGCTTTGTGCAAGGAATTCGTTATAAAGTGCCAATAGTGGTATTACTAGTCGTTCTTGTAAAGCTTTTAGTACTTAGTTTTTAATCTCATCAGGCCCGGTGCCTTCTTGTTGCTAAAAGTGGCGATGGTAGCTCTAAGTTCAGTTTCGTTGAAAGGTAGTGATATATTGTAATTTAATCCTTAGGAGTAAGTTTTTTCTTATGATTGTCTGTGTGTTAGTGTCTGTTGTATGTCATCATTTGATAATAATTTATGTATTAAGTATATTGTAGTCTCCCTTCAAGTTGTTATGAAAGTTTCATCTTCTTTCTGTAATGTGCTGATCTCAGCGGTGTTTTTAAGTTTCTCAGAGGCTATTTTATAGGGAAGTTCCTAGGAATTAATCTTTAATTTCTTTTCTATATACTGAATTCAACTTTGTATTATTGTATTGTAGATTTTATTTCTGTAAAGGTTTCTTAAATGCCTGTACTAGTAAAGTGCATGCGTTCTTAAATTAGGAACTGAAGTTCTTTGATATTTCCTCCTCGTTTTTCTTACGTTCCTTCTGAGATCAGTTAGCTGGTCATTCTAGAAAGTAGCTTTAGTTTTGGTTGTTGGGTAGTAGCTGAAATGGCTACCTTCACGGTTGTTATAATAGCACCTGTCAGTGTTTCAGCATATTCATTTAAGCCTTGTTTTTGGTTTATTATTGGTCGTGGTCTTTTTTTGTTTGTATCCGTGATTGTCTTTGTTCTGTTTTCTTGTATGAGTTGAAAATTAATGGTATTATGGTCGCGTATTCCTAGATTTTCGTTCAATTTCCACTGCTTTATATGGGTATGTTTGTGTTTTAAATAATGTAACGTCGATGTACATTGTGTTGTTATCTCAGTGGTAAGTGGGAGGATTGTTAGGTTAAGTCAGAATCTCAATATTGAATTCCTGAATGTATTTTAATAGTTTCTCCCCTTTGTCATCTGTTCTCTCACTGTAGCACACATACAACTTTGTGTTAGCATCTATGGCATACAAGGTGTCCGCGATATAAGGTACATTACTTTAACCGCAGACACATCTAAATATGCGCAACAAAAAATGCTTATAAACTATGTGTCCAAATTGCATAGTTTTCGAAATACTTGCAATTAAAGTTTTCAGCTCGCCCCTGCTTTTTAACTTTGGCTACTGTGTTGAACAAGAATAGCTGGTCGGCCATACATTTTTAGCCACTGACTGAAACTGAAGGAACGCATACTATTTCAGAGCATCATTGATGAATAACTATGAGTCGATATTATAAATATAAAATTCGTTTATTACCGTATAAAATAAAAAGTTTTATTTTCTTCCTTAAAATTTCTAGTGGTCTATTAGTTCTACATGTTTGCAATTTCTTTAAAATAAAAACAAGGTTAGATACGATTTTGAATATATCTACATTGTATTATTGAATTTAAAAGCTTTTTTTAATCCTTTGAAGACGATCATGATGTTTTTGTTGCATTTCAAATAAATTGTTGTTATGAACTAAATTGAATTCAAATTTAAATTATTTTTTGCTAAAAGATTGAAAATAATTTAGGCTTTAAAGGGATAACTTTCACTTTTAGAAAACCGCCTTAACATGGCGTTAAATTTTCTTGATTAGAAATATCTTCATATTATTAATATTTGCACTCATTTGTTTTGTGTATAATTTAAATTTTGTGAAAATAGTAAAAAATCTAAACAATAAATGTATTTCATTGTAATTTTGCATAATTTACATTCATTAAAGCTATGTTCATACAAATTAATGTAAATAAAACTGTCAATTTAAGATATTTATTAAATAATTTTATAATAATTAATGCGTAAGTAATTATAATTAATATTCAATAGTATTTTACCACATATAAGCAATCTTAGATGATTTAAAGAAATACGTTTGACTATTATTTATTAAAACAGCTGGCGACCTTAACTGGAAAAAGTATTCTAATAGTGAAGGTAACACGATATTTTGTCAACAAAACAGTGACATGTATGTTCTTACGTACTATGTTTCATGATAAAGGATATTACAGGTCTGTATCCATAATAGATTTTTACGCGAAAATTTACGAAAATTTTTTTTGTTACATTAAAAATACCTACAGATTTATGTTCACAAAGGGCTTGGGTATACGTGTGTTAAATAATGCTTTTTATATCGCGGACACCCTGTATATGGCGCACCTGTCCATGTAGATCTGCGCAATTTTACAAATTTTTTCGAGAAGGATCTCAATGTTATCTTGGAACTGAAAATAGGAGCTTACCAGTATCCGCATCTCAGAGCCTGTTATGACCTCTACACAGACGCAGCGGGCGTCACGCAGATGTCCTATTACTGTAGTGGTTATGTTTATATTAAGGACTGTGATAGCTGTTATAGGTGTTATTTTCAAGTTGGATGCTGACATGCCTGGAATGTTTCCATCTTTATTTATATAAGGTTCTTGTAAGCAAAGGATGCACACCTCGGAGTCCTTCACACCCTTGCACAGTACATTAGGGTTGCACTACGTCGACAGTTGTGATGTAAAATTTTGATCATGTATGTCGCGTGAGTATATGATTGTTCTGCCATGGTATTTTGGGATCAACTACAAGTCTTCCGAGCGTAATACCATAGTTCATTCACAAAGATTGCAGATCCAGTACCCCGCCTATTGTTTGAATACTGCATTTAAAAGATCCTGCGGTTTCTTGGGATCTGTCAGTATGTTACAGCATTTAAGCTTAATAGTTTTAACGGCGCCAGGCATTGAAAATGTAATCTTTCTACTATTTTTCTGTACTGTCTTTACAAGGCGTATGTGTGCTGTTTCCAATATCGTAGGTTCTTAAAGTCTGACAAGTTGCATGTCAACTTCATCTTTAGCGTATAAGGATTTTGGACCTGGGATATCTTTCTTGGGTGGTTGTTTTGTTGTTCTTTGTTTTTGAAGTGTTATTTGTTTTCGTCGGTGTTTATGTATTGTAGATTTTTTGTAATCTTTTGTTGTAGTTTTTAAAGTGACATGTAGTGTTATAGTCTGTTTATCTGTGATAAATGATTGATTTTGATGTGTTGTAGTGTGGTCTGTATGTGTACTCTATTCTGTCATGTTAATTTGCAAGGGATATACTGTTGTACCTTGCCTTTCTCTATTAATTTGAATCTTAGCAATTCGTATATCCGAAATTGATGAAATACAGAAAATGTCTAGTGAACCTACAATTTCAATTGAACTGATTTCTTCTAGAACGAGGATGCCCACGATTTTTTCCAATATCAGTTTTCACAGCAAAACAGCAAAACGAATGGAGAGAGATCACACACATCAGTTTTGAAATAATGCGAAGGGTCTTATTTAATCCTTCTACGAGTAGCAATTACCATCCTACAGCAACCCTAAGGACACAGGCACTTTTAAAAATTTACTGCCCTCCAGCGTTAGATTTCTGAACTTCTAAAATTAATTAGCGAAATCTAATAGCTGTCTGATGAAAATTGTGCTTGTTATAATTACCTGAACACTACTGCCGTTTCTTCGTTGTAATCTTCAAGACTTAGAAACAAACATAATTCATTAACCAAGGAGAAAAAATAATTTCATTTTCCTATTAAACCCATGCCTTATGAAATATAATAATAATTTCTGTGTATCATTTACAACGTAATTTTAATTTGAAAGTAGAAAAATGTTTTTTTTATCTCTAAAATTTGACAAGACTTTTGTATTTTACTTCTTTATTAATTAATAATAATAATAATAATAATATTAATAATAATTAATAATTAATTGTAGAAAGATTACAGTTTGCCAAGAATTAATTACCTCAATATTTTTCAGCAGAGATATTTACGTTTAAGCGACCAAAGGAAAATTACTTATGAAACACTTTTACCCAAATATTAAATTAGGCCACTTGTCGATAACCGTTTCAAACAAAATGTCTGTAATATAAACGAGTTGTGTGCTGCTCACGTGCGTCCCAATGTATTTATATTGACAACCGAGGTGAACCGTAAACTAGGTTATCCTGACCTTACATTTCTTACCACGATGTTTAGTATTTACTGTTTGGCTTTTACATTTGAACATTATATACATTTTTAATATTAAAGTACTTTTTAATTTCTTTTTAAGTAAATAATTACACAGCGTGAATGAAAGATAGGCAACATTATATACGGCAATTTTCTATTTATCATTTTTTACTTACGCCGTGTATTTTAATCACGAAGCCATCGTATTCTTTGTAACCAGTAAGTTCGACTTTTTGTAACTGACCAGGTAAAGTATAAAAATAGCATTTGTAACCGTCAAGTTATGTATCTGCATTTGTATTGGTGTGCTTTTCCATTGAATGTCCTAAGAATTATTAACAAAGGTTTCAGTAGTACAGTAATAAAGACGGAGAATATTTGTAAGTACGAATCTTACCTAAACATATTTAGCTAAATTAGCATGAAATAGAATATAATTCGATTGCATGGTGTGGTTGTTAAACATATAAACAAATAAAGTCAAATTAACTTTCGTCTTGTAATTTCAGCACTTTTGTTTCTTCATGAACATATAAAACCATATTAATGCATAATAATTGTTTTAAAAAAGTATATTAACTTTGTATTTGTTACTGGTACAAACCTAATAGTTTAATCATTTGCAGTATAATTAAACACCAGCGCATTCCTTTACTAAAACAAATATAAATTTATTAGTCGCTTATGATAGCATACGTACAAAACTTAATAATCACTATCTGACAATGTGAAACTCGTTGCTTAATTTCTTACGCTGCATTTTGAACTACAACTATTTTCATCAATTTTATTCGTTAAATACTATCGAACTGAATAATAAGGACGGAATGATTTGGCATCTTTTGACTTCACAGAATTTGCTGTATTTGGAAAAATTATAGATATTTCAGGAATAATTTTAAATCTTAAGATGCTTAAATATCGTTCAGTGTTTTCAATGTTTTCTTAAAGAATAAAAGACCATGAATTCATTTATAATTAATGTCATGCGTTACATATATATATATAGTTAACTTTTTAAATTCAGATAATTATTTTTTAAGTGTATAATTTTTGACAAGTATTTTAATACAAATTAAAAATTTTCTGCATCGACTGAGGCTCGAGCTCAGAACTTGTACCTACATGACAGATGCTCTAACCAACTGAGCTACCGGCGCCTACAGACTTGATAGCAGAAAATCTCGAATATGTATATAATGTCAATTCAAGGCGTTAAATATTTCTAATAGATATTTTTATACGAGGTAATTGATGAGCCTGCGTGATTTGTAAGTTTCACAACGACAACCTAGCATGCATTATCTATTCAAAGATTATTTTTAGCAATTGATAATTTTTATTATAATTTATATATATCAAGTTAACTTTTTAAATTTACCTATTTGAAATAATTATATACATTATATACATATTCGAGATTTTCTGTAGGCGTCGGTAGCTCAGTTGGTTAGAGTATGTATCAAGTAACCACAAGGTCCTGAGTTCGAGCCTCAGCCGATGTAGAAAATTTTTAATATGTATTAAATACTTGTGAAAATTATACATTTAAAAAATAATTCTCTCAAATAGATAAAGTTAAAAAGTTAAGTTGATATATATAAATTATATTAAAAATTAGGAATTGCTAAAAATAATATTTAAATAGATAATGCATGCTAGGTTGTCGGTGTGAAACTTGCAAATCACGCAGGCTCATCAATTACCTCTTATAAAAATGTCTATTAAAAATATTTAATGCTTTGAATTGACATTATATACATATTCGAGATTTTCTGCTATCAAGTCTGTAGGCGTCGGTAGCTCAGTTGGTTAGAGCATGTGTCATGTAAGCACAAGATCCTGAGTTCGAGCCTCAGCCGATGCAGAAAATTTTTAATATGTATTAAAATACTTGTTAAAAATTATACATTTATAATTTATATATATATGGTATGTAGTATGTGGTACATAGAACTGCAAAAAAATGAATAAAGCATTGAAAAATGAATCTCCCACCATGTATATAAAATTTGAATTCAGCTAAAGTTTTATAGATATGTAAAATAGAGAGGTTTGAATGTTATGAAATTGAAAATAATAAAATGTAGAGCACAAGGTTCAATACCCAAAACAATAACTTTATTTACACAAGTCAAATGGAAATTAAAACAGTTTATTTACATAAATCAAACAAAAATTAAAACAGTTTATTTACGTGAACCAAATGAAAATCTAAATGATATTCTGGTAGCGTAATAAACAAAATGGATTATTTACAATGAATGCACGAAAACTCAGCTTTTGTGTATATTCTATGCGGCTGTCAATTTTTAGGATCGTCGCAGCGGCGTTGCAAGATATCGACGGGAGGTGCTCTGTCTTTGCCACATTCTGCGTTCCTGTTACATTTGAGCATGGAAGTCGGCAGTATAGGCACGGGCGCGTCGCATGTGGTGGCCACCGTGTATGTAATTTATACAGGCAATAATCAGGGGCGGATATTTGGTATGGCGGCGTTAGCGTGTACTAGCGACCTTTCTTGCTACGCAGTATTGCTAAGTGTCGCGGCATCTGGCGTCGTTTGCAGGTCGTTATATAGCAACTTGCTTACAGATGACAAGATATCGTATGTGACAGGTAATCTCAGTACAGCGTAGTTGTGCTTCCGCTATCAGTACAACTAATTGCACAACGACGCTGACGGGCGCTTAACATCAGGAGCAAACAGTTACAGAGCAACTTGTTTGTGGTTGACCCAAGATCAGTTCTGTTACAGGTTCGGGGAGGGTAACGTCAGGGACACTCGGTGACGAGGACACCTGGTGCTATGTAATTCTATACTTTGCTCTGTCCTCGTTACAGAGCAACTCGGGACGGAATGACGGTCTAGAATCTGAATGTATATAATTTAATTTCTAGTATACGGTGCTTTTTAATGGATTACTCATTTGAACGGTATTCAGGATTTTCGCAGCCTTGGCGAGTCCACAAGGAGTCACGCAAAGATCACTGCAAAATTTAATAACAAAATAGCTTAAATTTACAAAAAAAATTTTACGGCCTAGCGTGGGTATGCTCGGAGCAATATCCCGCACGCAAGGACTGTCTTTCGCTTCGCAAAAGCATCTTATTTATAGTTAAAACCATATTCTCGTTCTTCCTTCAACGAATACGGGTTTCAACGGTTTTCTCTGCTTACTATCTAATTAATTCGGATAACAAAATACATTTTCTTTAAACAAATTATTGCATGACGTGACGCAATGTTGCATAATTCTATTTAATTACTTTTCTCTAATTAATTAATGTTCAAATTATCTGAGATTGCTGTATGTAAATTGTTTCGGTTATCATAATAATCTCGATTAATTTCGGACGGCAAACGGTGATTTATTTGTTGAGCTATCGATGAATCAAATATTATTTAAGCAATTCTTTAGTTTAAAAATAAATTAAAACTATACACTCGCGCGAGGTATTTTTTGACACAATATTAAAGTTTGTTTTGTCTTTAATGAAGTCTTAATTATTACACTTCTGGATTCACTAATATAGCAAATATACATGAATTATCGGAATTGCATTAGATTGTGTTTCGCGATATTACTACGGTTTCACGGGAAACGTCACAACTGTTCTAAACTATGTCCGGTAAAATAATATCAAATCACTTTAAATTTATCTTCTAAAATAAATATTTTTAGAAACAAGCATATGTTCCATATTTCGAGGTATACCGATGTGTAATGCACGTCAAGGGAAACACTATCACTACTGGCATGGTATATACGCCAGAGTTGGACTTAATACTAAAGTAGTTAATATTTCTAAAACTATACGTTCTTGAAAAAGTTTATAAGTAAGGTTTGTACCATAGGTTACAAGATATCCACAGTTTATGTGGTGTTAGTTATTTTTAGGGCACCAGGTTGTTTTGAAATAGTTGCAGAATATAAAATAGGATATATCTTTGAGATTGTTTAACTCCGCTAAGCTCTGTTTTGGAAATCATTGTGTGCGATGATACCTTATATACCATTGTCTTGTTACATAATACGTTATAAATGTTGAAGAAAAAAGTTGAAGGTAGCTATCGACATAACATGTTATAACAAGGTATCGACTTACACTTCGTAATGCACTTAACTTGCCACCAAACCATTTAACCTAATGTTAATTTAAAATTAGATTTGGAAGTTGTACTAAAATGCATTTACACACTTCGACGTCCACGACCACGTAATGCATACGCACACGCACACGCACACGCACACGCACACGCACACGCACGCACACGCGCACGCGCACGCGCACGCGGACGCG
>JAHWXV010378111.1:0-14757 GCA_024586415.1 Phrixothrix hirtus | reverse complement strand
TTCAATAAACTTCCTTTAGGTATTGATTGCATTTTTTTGAAAGTAATTACTTAGGTATTTTAAAATTTACATGGACTTTTAAATAACTGGTCAAATTGAATACAGCAATATGTCAAGATCAAAGTTATTGGAGAATGGTCCCCTACATTAAATAATTACCAAATATGATTGTGAATTTGATTTCCAAGTTTATTTACAGGATTAAAAATTAGGTGATAACTTATACTTATAAGACTTGGGATAAACTATGTTTTGAACATTTTATATTTTTATGTTGAACTTGAAACATTATTAATAAAATTATTGTTATAATGTTGTAAACTATCTTTAACAATATTTTAACATAAAAGTTAATTAGTTAAAAATGTATTCTAATAATATTACATTTCTTATTGTAGCAGTCATTCAAAAATTAATGCAAAGTACTGAACAATAGTTTCTGCAGAAAAAACAATCAAAAGCATTTGTTTTAAATAATCTATCACATTTTGTCCAATTTAGTTGTAGTTTTGATTTTACCACCAGATTATTTACTCAATTCTTATAAGGCAATTTTTTTCTGTCATATAAATATATGTATATACAGAGCGGTTATAAATGCTCATAAAAGGATGTGGTTCTTACAATGTAAAGAGCAAAGAACTTAACATGTTAAATTGCGAATTCGTAAACAGGGAAAGAAATAAGTGGAGTTAAGGAATGTATGGGACTTTTGGGGTGCACAACGGATGTTAATGTGAAAAGGACATAACATAACAGTGGGGATTAATGAGGAGGCGAGTTACGTAAATAATTATATAAAATAAGTGATTCAGGAAAAAAGAAAAATAAATGGTAGTTAGATAAAAATACAGAGCGTTTGAATGTTAAATTTTGAAAGCAGCAGATGCATTTCTGTAAGTGATCCCTAAATTATAAGTAGTTAAGCAAATAAGAATTGTTTTTCTTGAACGAGGTAGAAACAGTCTGAAAAATTAAACAATAGTTGAAGAAACTCGTAAATAATAAGAAATAATAAGTATCTGAAGATAAATTGTGCAGTTTTAATAATATAAAAGACATATAAAGGAATAAGGGGAGAAACAAAGGTGGTACTTTCACCTCAAAGCGAATAGTTATAGTGAAATCTTAATAAGAAGAATAACTCTGGTAGGTAAATTAAACATCAATATTAAAGTTTTGAATCAACAGAATCAAGATATACAACAATTAAAAAAGGAATAGTAGAAAAAAGATGAAAATAGGATCAAGGCCAGGTTACTGTTCCCAACTCTGATATTGAACTAAAATTGAGTATTGGCATTGGAAAGGAAGTAACAAGAAACTTTTCCACTAAGCTTAGTGGTGAACAAATCATAAATAAAAAGAACTAAGCTAAATTGGTATTGGTGTAGGTGAACACTACCTATATGTGAGGTTGGATATGGATCCCTTGTTGAGATCCTATTCATAACTTTTTGATTGCCGTTATTATGTTTGTTATTATTTAATTTGTACACTTTTGGATCTTGGAGGTTTGTCCAGTACTAAATCATGTTAAATTTATAGTAACTAAATCTGTGACGGGTCATCGATCATTTGGTACCTATTTAACTCTATCTGGACCAAGCCTTAACCCTGAATAAAAATTTACTTTAGATAGATTAAAACGTGGGTGTTTATAAAGAATCTGTGATCATATATAAAGACCTTAAGGAAAAGCATAAGGTGTATATATGATGCCAAGGTGGAGGCCGACACCATTAAATGTGCATTAATGAAAAATGCCAACACTTGCTATGAAAAGGAGTGATGCCAAGATTTCAAGGATTTTTGGCCAGAATTTTTGAGACGATACTGGAATGGGAGAACACAAAAAAAGGTCAAGTTGAATTTACTAGGTGGAAGATATGAAAAGAAACAGGTGAAAAATGCCACCAAAAAAGTACCACCAGTACTAACACAGACTCGCCTATAGAAGAAGAAGTACTGGTCAAAAAATGTAAAATGGTTATGAAGGACATTAGTAATTTCACGCAATTCATCGAGGTCATCTGACAATTTGACATTTGTGACAAAATCAAAAAAGAGGGGGAACAACCAACCACAATTATAACCAAAGGCCAAATCAGAATGGACAGGAAACTTGGACACAGGTTTCAACTAAAGGGGAAATGATGTTAATAGAACAGACAACTGGCATGACTGGTAAAACCTAGGCCATGTGAATTACTAGCGATATTGACCTAAAGGAATGATAGCAGTGCCCAAGCTTTTAAAGGTATAACAGGTAATACCCAAGGAGGATGCCGGAAAGAGAGAGGGAAGCACCATCACAAGAAGAGGGGCTAGTATAGCAGGGAAGATCATCACCACAAAATGACATAAGGGGAGGACAAACAAAGGGATTTTCAATAGTGTCTCATTGGACATTTGTACAGTCACCCAAGAGAATTTTTACTAGGGGGGGAGGGTGATGACATTAAAGGGTATGACAAAGTTCGAGTATATTACATTATTATCTATTCTAAGATTCAAATTTTAAATATATAAAATTATTAGAAATAGCTAATAATAATGGAATTCAGTATTAATTTAAAGTTCGTAAACAATGAAAAATAAATATTAATTAAATCGATATTAATTGTCAAAAATCCTATAAAATAAAACCATTCCAGAAAATAAATTGTAAGTTTATAAATAACAGTAAAATTCTTAAGAAACATAACAGGAAAATATTTCCTGGAATGATAGATAAACATGTAATACTTTTTAAATTGTAAATATTTCTGTTTAAGATAGCTGTAGACATCTAGTGATAGAAATATAATATGCTAGTTAAGACAAATAAAATTCTGTAAGTAGTTAGAATTAATTATTAATAGATGCCATAAGCGGTTTTAAACTGCTGAAAATATAAAAAGAGTGGGAATGTTTGTTATCTAATTTTAACTAGAATTTGATAAGAATCCACTATAAAAGGAGGTGTTTTGTTAGAAAATAACAGAGAACTTGTATGTCCCTGCCTTAATTACACAAATTACCTGTAGCTATATCATGTGACATCAGGCACTTGTAATTTGGATTCCACATGATATATATTCCTTCCTAAAACCCCTTGGTGATGCTTTTATAATTTATGGACTCTTTTCTGATATTATAATGGCTTAGCTTTTCACGTAAGGTTACCATGCTTTAGGACCCTTACTCAAAGCCTGATAACTGATATTCTGTTATTTTTCTTTACAAACAGTGTTTGTTGAACGTTATGGATCCCAATTTGAAAGATCTATATTGCCAGGAGTTTATCAATTTATTACATATGTTTTTAAGGACCCCCACCCGAGAAAGATATAAATAAATGCCGCCCCAGGTGCTATAGATATCATCACGGTTTAAGGACTGTTTTATTCGAAGCCGATATGATATTAATTCCACCACAAGCCTGTAAAAATAAAGATAGTTCAAGACACATTGAAATCCCATATAATAACCTACATTCTTTCCATTACACAAAGATACACATATATGAAACAAAGCATCCTGCATGGTTAAAATTGCATGGTCAAGTATAGAATAATATTAGATATCAAATGCATGTCCCATAGACTTAAGTTTGTAAGTAGAATTTGTACAGAATATGAATTTTGATGCTTCTAAAATAAATGTTTTAAAACACCATTTGAAAATAATTGAATCAGTAGTTGTACATATGTAAATAAATAGAAAACAAACGATATTGTAACCATAATGCACAAAATAAATCATAACGAGAGAACTATGATTGCTCCTGTAGTACTAATATACACTCAGATCATAAATAATAGGTAAAATCACACCTATGCCCCTGAAATCAATTAAAGTCACTAATCAAAGCCTGTGATCTAAAACTACAGCTGAGCGAAGACCATTTGGATGGAACACAGAAAAGTTAGCTCAAATTTTGACATGCAGCAGCAATTCTAATAATTATTAGAGGCTTACTACATAATACAATTACACAAAAATGTTTTCCCATTTGCATCTATTAAAAACTTGCAGATGTTTTTTTTCAAAAAGAGCTTCGATGTTTTTAGCATGATATCCAATTGACTGTATTTTTTTAAAATGCTACCAAATTAATATACAAAAATCGTTTTTTTTTTAAGTAAGCACCGTTTTGTTATATATCAAAGAAAATTTTATTAACAAAATTACAAAGGGAAATAAAAACTAGTGTTAACTTATTTTTCTACATAGTCACCATTAAGATTTAAGCACTTGTTTAGATGTGGCACTAGTTTTGTTATATGTTGTCAAAAACTCTGCTAGCTGTTTGTTGAACCAAGTAGTGATCCGTTGTTACAATTCATTGATATTTTCCCCTAGAAACTCATTTAGCTTTGGAAAAATATGGAAGTCCGAAGATGCTAGGTCAGGTCTGTAAGGGGAATGGCTGAGCATTATTGTGCAATAAGCACATGCCACTTGGGAGCAGCCTTGATGGTAGTTTTTGTTACCCATCTGATGTTAGGGAATGTTTCACAATACACTTATGTTTATTGTCACTCCTTGAGGGAGAACCTTGATCAAAATAACGCCTTTTTGATCCCAGGAGACTGTAGCCACGTTTTTGGAACTTTTTGAACTTTTGTGGTTTTGTCAGTGAATTGGAATGATGCCATTTACTGGATTGTTATTTGGTCTCAGATGTATAGTAACATCTAGGTTTCATCACCAATCGCATTATGGGTCAAAAATTCATCACTCCAAAAATCATAATGAATGCACCTTATTACGCTTTGTTTTGTACTCTTCTGTAAGTATTTGTGGCACCCACTGTGCACAAATCTTTTTGTACTGAAGGTATTTGGTAACATTGTCATAAATCACAGATTATGATACTTGAGGAAATGATATGTCATTTCCTCAAGTATCGTAATCTGTCTTACCAATAGCAAATTGTCTGCTCTCATGATTGTAGTTCGACTGGTCATTTCAAATCCTCAGTGATGACAGTCGACTGTCCATATTTTTGGTTCTTCCTTCATTGAACCATCTACTCTACGTATATACATTTCCATCATTCTCCGTGGACCTGTATGAACTGCTGATGAATTTCAGCAGGATGAACATTTTTTGCATTCAAAAATCTAATCACAGCACAGAGTTCATAGCCAGTGGGATTTTCAGTCAATATTAATCAACATGTTCATGAGCAATGCAGTAGAAATAAATAACCGATTTAGACAACGATTTAAATTACATCGGTTACCTATGTAGGTGTAGGCCACCTGACCTTGAAATACTTAAAAAATGACTTTTGTATTTACTAATATCAATATTCCTTTTTAAAAATAGTTTGCTTTGCAACATGAAAACTCCACAATGTGGAAACTTTTAAATTTTTCTGTCCCTGAAAGCAAGCAAACAGCATTTTTGTTGATGCACTTTTGCTTCTCCACACAACTTTTTAAAATTTTTGTAGGTCAAATCATATTTGGCTTTTAATTTCTCTAGAATCATGCTTAATTATGAAATTGTTGGTATGTCTGAATTCGAATTAGACATTTTTTGATTAGTGTCAATGCTTATAAGGTTCAAATCATGGAATTGTCATACTTCTGTATAAATAAATTCTCTAACTGACAAACGAAATAAGTGTACCTACTTAATTTGTAATATAACTCATGCTATTAATAATTTGGTCAATTTGAAGTTTAATACGTTAAGTATGACTTAACACCGCCTCACTGACATATGACTCACAGCATGGCATAATATGGTGCCTCACATTGTTTTTTAATGTAACTTGGCAGGATTCAACAGAGAGTCTCAGTGCAATGCTTAACTTGTGGTAAATGAAATTTAGCCATCTATGTGACCAGAAAATTCTAGCCAGTTGTGTCAATATTGGCTAATTTTAGTTTTATCACAAATTTATTATTTAGTAGTACTTCTAAAACATCCAGATGTTAATTTTATGTTATTAATTATAATAATGTAACTCAGGAACATGCTAATAAAGTGTTCAAAATATTATAAAATCAACCTTAGTCTGAAATATCAGCTGTATGTTGTGTCTCGTTGTCTAATTGTAGCGATTTGATTAAATAGTCTGCAAGGCACAAAGAAAAAATAATATTTTGCAAATAAAAAATTTTTTTTAAATAAAACGAAATTATACAAATTACAGGTGTTTTGGACCTGAATACTAAAAAAAATTACCCATCCACTGGATCCCAAATTTTTAAATCTACAGCCGTATTTAATATGTTAAAGAACTTTTTTTTTATCAAAATTTAAGAACGTCATATAAAACAGGTTAGGAAGTACAATTCTGTGTAACTTGCGTAATTTTGCAGGGCCTTACTCTGTTGGTTCTGTAGACATTATGCCTGTTACACAAAACCAGCATTTCCTAACTGGTTACATAAATAGCTATTTTTTAAAACTTCTTAAACTTGATTGGTTAATTAGTATATTTTATAGACAAGAAATGTTTGAAATGGGATAAGGATTATTATAACGTGAAGTATAATAACGATTATATTGGACAAGAACGATATTCAAAAGATAAATTTCCTGATAGTGATTTGAAGAGTACAAAAAGATATTGTCGTAATCCTGATGGTGATTTAGGTGGGCCTTGGTGCTTTGTGAAATCAGAAGAATCAGGGAAAGTCGAACGCAACTATTGTGATATACCATTTTGTGATGATGAAGATTGTACTCTTTTTACAGGAAATCATAGTATCTATACTCACTATATTGACTTTAATCATACATTAACAAATTTTACATTTGGATTGAAAATATGGGATTCAGATTCCTTTTCAACTGCAAGTGCTCGATTAGTTTTATCTATATTAGCATTACCCCTTACTAATAAACAAATAGCAGATGCTGGAATTGGTATAGAAATATTAATTTCTAATAAAATGAGTGCTTTAACATTTGGAAGTACTCATAAACCAGAATATGAACATTCACTAGGAATTATTTCATCGACAGAATTTACATTTTTTTCATTAACCTGGAGTTCTGGTTTTATATCATTAATCAAAGAAAATACGAATAAACCTATTTTTTTGGCTCAATTTAAAACAAAAAATAATTTACTAGGTTTTAATAAAAACCAATTTAAATTTTATTCCGTACAAGGTACAAATGTGCTGTGGAGTTTTCCATTTTGTGATGATGATGGAGATTGTGATGTTCATACAACAACTTCCTCAAATTATCAAAAATTTTGGCTCCTGCATGAAGCAAAAATTGGACGTGACTTGCAATTTCACATTCGTTCATTTTATTCGGCATACATCGCTTTAGTTACAAATCCAGTAATTATATTTCCTCGTATTGAAATTATGTTCCATATGAAAGACAATTTTACACGTGTAATAAGTATAGAATATGAAAATGGCCCTAAAACTATCCTTAAAGAAGCTATATTTCCATCATTGCTTAATTATTGGCAATGGCATAAATTTTCTATTTCTTTGTTTGCCAATACCTTTCAGTTATATTGGACAAAGGATGTAGGAACTCATATAATACTTGAAATACATAATGATTTATTTATAAAATTACGTTGGTTTTCTCCAAGTTCTGATAACACATTGGCAATATGGACATTTTATTGTGATCCGCCAAAATTTGCTGATGCTCCAAGTGCCTGGCTACCTGAATGTGCTCTTAATAAATATGAACTTGAATATAAAGGAACACAAGATCTTACACATGAAGGATTGCCATGTCTCCCTTGGTCAAGTAAAAAACTATTGCCTGATAGTGGAAAAGACTTATTTTTGGATAAAGATGTTTTACTGGCTAGGAATTATTGTCGAGACCCTAAAGGAGAAAAGAAAGGTATTTAAATTTTATTTAATTTTTATAACTTTATAACAAATTCTTCCAATTGCCACTGATTTTTTCTGTTGGTTATTTTTACTGCTTCACCAATTTTTTTTGAGGTCAACCCCTTTTCTCACTATAAACGGGGACCCAAACCAGTGTTATCTTTGCATTAAACTTGAGTGCATTAACTTAATTGATCTTATGAACGATATTCATTATATATTTTTTAATATTCTCTATTTGTTTACTCTTACTATTAATTCTTGAACTGGGCTCTCTTTTGTAATAGAATATTTCATTAATATAATTTTTCTACAATCATAAAGTAGGCTTTTATACTTTCTAATATCAACATAAAGTTGACGTTTTCTGAGGAGTATTGTTTTGTCTCTCTAGAGCGGCAAAGTAACTTTTTCGCTCGCTTAAACATCATATCAGATATGCCATTAATAAATGACATTTAAAATTATAATCAACACAGATGACTAAATTTATAGTATAGTTACTATTCTTCCATGATAACAAATAAACAACTCATTTATTGTTATTTTATACTAAATAAAATATTAAATAAACTTAAATATTTAGAATTTGGCGGCAATAATGTGACGGTAGAAAAATCTGTGTAATTCAAGTGCAAAGTAATATTGTCACTCTGACAGCTTGATGCACGCTCCATTGTGCATCACATGTCAATTTTCTGTTTCAAGCGACAATGTGGCACTTTGCGCTCTTATTACACAAATAGTTATTGTTTGGTTTAGCAGTTGCATTTTGTTGCATAAATGTATTTCGTAAGTTTGTTTTGTTTTTTTTTAATTAAATTGCTTGTTCATTTCTACTTCTAAATTGGTTTATTTGTCACACCTTTAAAGTATTTTTCTAGAATAAATTCGTATACTTAGCTACCTATGAAGAACAGGTACTTTGTTTTATCTGCATAAATTTACAGAGCTCACTTTTACATTTTTCTTATAGTATCCTGATGTTAAATTTAAACTGATACAATGATGCGCACTAATGTGCTTTTTTGCTCTGATATTCAAATTTCTACATTCATCTGATCTATTCCATCCTAGAGCATGGTTAGAAGTTCTATTCAACTGAACAGAGCAACTCTATTATAGTTAACATGGTTTACATTGTAATATTTGACAGAGCAATTGGAAAGAATCTCAAGTTAGGATGGTTATGTGATTAACCTGAACCATAATCTAGTTTCAAAATTATTGGCAGTGACATTAGGTATAATTTTTGACCCCTTGTTAAATAATAGCAGCATAACATTATTAAACATTATACTACAATGTCTTAGATTTACATTAAAGGTACCGGTTATGCTGCTTTATAACAATTGTTGACGATTGTATTGCCTGAATGCCATCGACAATATGTGAGATAGTGACAAAGCATCAATAATCAACAAAATGCAACAGTGGAAACTTACCAATGGCATTTTCCCTAATTGGCAATATTTAGACAACATTGTTGAATTATTCTAATCTACTGTAACTATTTAAGTTATGATCTATTTTTATACATTAATTAGTTGATTTATACTTATTATTAGCTATTTGTAAAGTTATTTTACTAAATAATTTTTAATAAAAACAAATCAAGGTTAATACAAATGTTCTAACATGACCCTCACCCTCTCATGTCCTTGAAAGCTGCATCACGTGAAATTGTTAGTGTAATGTCATTGCCAACTATTTTGAAACTAGATAATAATGTTTCAGTCAAATTCAACATGAGTCTTTTGTGTTTTTTTTATACATTGCTCTTTTTCTCACATTATGGGATTGGTAGGTACATAAGATATTCCTCATATTACCCATTTCAAAATTTTCCACGGGTTAAAAAGTAAAAGAATGCAATTTAATGACTAGTAAATTGATTGCTGATAACGATTATAGAAACATTAACTATATAAATCATATTATAATTAAATCATCTCTTTTAGGAACATATTGTTTTGCAATTATACAAAATGTAAAAACATCAATTGAAAAGAAATATTGCCAGATTAGAAAATGTAAATCATCTGAATGTAAAATAGCAGGAACTGCTAATGATTATATTGGCAAAGTAGACAAAACTCGTTCTAATCGTACTTGTGAAAATTGGATATCGTATGTTGTTAATAATAATATGAGTACTGAATATTTAAATGACACTTTATATCCTGATATGAATGTTGAGGATGCTCAAAATTTTTGTCGAAATCCTTCTAGAACCATAGCAGGTTTTCTGACCATTTAACAAACTTATTGTATACATAACTTTTACTTCTTTTAGGTAGTTGGTGTTTTACTTCAGATCCACATGTTTTTACAGACATTTGTAATATTAGAGATTGTGATAAACCAGAGGAGTGTACTATATTAATTAATGGTTACAATGAAGGTATATTTGTTTTGCTAGATACACAAGTATTACTATTATATTGTAATACAAGGAGAGTTCACAAATTGTTATCCCTTATGTATATCCTTTGTGCGACAAACGAAAAAAAGTTTCCTTGACTTGTTATTTATTAACATTACTGCACTTAAAGTTGTGTCCAGATTATTGAAATGAACCACAAGCCGAACCTCAAACTGAATACTAAGTTAAGCTTGTGCTTACATGTAACTGTCCAATGAACTGAACTTTGATTATTAAGGCTACAACGTAGAACAATGATTATGCGCCTAAACGCAACGTTGCAAGACTTGGTTGCGCCAGCTGGCTCGTTCGATGCCAGAGAGGGATCGGGGTTATCACAATGCAGGATTGCTTCCAAGAAAGAATAAGAAAAAGAATAGGTGCCAGTCGTTCACTGAGTCGCAGAGGCAACACACACCTGAACGACAAAGCGTGTGGTGTACTTACTCTACCCTAAAGTTCTTCAAACGGTAGCATTGGTCCAACAGCTAGAAGTTCCACCTAGCTGGAAAAAGGGTTAGGTAAAGCTGTTCATTGAAAATAATACGACACAGATATGTAACAACAGTATTTATTTCACCAAACTGGCAAAATCAACAAGAAAGATATTGTAATTCAACAAAATAGGGTGTTAAGTATTTTTAACGTAACTAAGTAAAATTTATATCCTCATAGGGACGCATATATCAAGCAAAAGTTACTGAATTCTGCCTTTTAAGGTTTAAGGTTATCATAATATATAATAATTAAACGAGCGCATTGAGCTGAATGTTTGAAATATCAACTTTAAATGGAATGTTGTGAGCTTCCTCGCAAACATGCAATGGCATTCGACTTGCGGTTTAGTTCTATAATGTGGACATTGATTGAGTAATGTTCAGGCTTATGGTGAGATTTGGCTCATGATTCAGTTTGACAGTCTGGATGTAGCTTCACATTCAAGTGGGCCTTGTTTCGTTCAACAGGTATTAATTTTAATTTGTTGTGGTATTTGTGTTTATTCAAAAAGTGGATAAAACTGAAATGAGAATTGCCATAAATTATCTTTGCAAAAAGGGTTTATCACCAAAAGAAATTCATAATGGTAGGCGAGTCTGCCTTTTCATATCAAATAATTAAAACTGATCGTGAGGTATTAAATTTGGAAGAGTTTTGTGCACACATACCAAGTGCACGAACACCAAAAACAATTGTGATCAAGCAAAATGTTGATTTGGTTCAGGACATGGTACTTAATTATCAATGGATTGTAGTAAAATTTATGGCAGAAAATGTGGTTTGAAGTAGGAAGTGTTGAAAAAATTTTGCACTATCAATTGTGGTTTAAAAAGTCTGCCTAAAATGTTAATGGATAATCATAAATGCAATAAACAAATCGCCTCAGGCAAATTTGGTGATAATTAAGAAATTTAGAAAATATTTTTGGAAAGATTTGTAATAGTGGATGAAACCTGACTCCATCACGTTGATCCAGCATGAAAAATACAAAATATGGAATAATGGCATAAGGCTACCATGTTTACGAAAATTTCAGGACACTTGTTTTGCTAGCAAGATCATAGCAACAGTTTTTCGTAATTCTGAAGGTATTTTGTTTGTTGATTATTTACAACATGAAAACAACATCACAGGCCAATATTATGTGAATCTTATATTAAAAGTTTGTGAAGCAATAATTGAGCCGAGGTATGTTGTTCAATCAGGATAATGTGCCAGTACACAAAAGGTGTGTTACATGACTGCTAACTAAAATGCTAATTTCAAAATTCTTCAATAGCCTTGCTATTATCTAGATTTGACCCCCAATGGTTATTATTTATTCCATAAACTGAAACCCATTGTAAGATGACGTACATGTAATCACTATAGTAAAGGAGGTGCTGGCAGGACAAGACAAGGGATTTTTTTTTCAAAGACATCAAGGAACTTTGTCATTGATACACCAAATGTATTTAAGCTTTTAGGAGATTATGTTGGAAAATAAAATAGTTTCAAACGTACCAATTGTTTCCTTCTATATTGGGAATAATAATTTGGGAATTCTCCTCATATAAGTGCAAACATTTTCTTGTTATATTCATTGCATACTGAACAGTCTAATAAAAGGACATAGTATTTTTATTTTGTTACTGAATTTACCTAATGAAATTATAAATTAATTGTTCTGTGTTTTAAATTTTAATTACACATATAAAATTCAGGTTATTAGTTATCAAATATGTAACATATAACATTTCACAAGGCAGTTTGTAGATAAATTAGTGTTTCTTGAGGATTAAAATGGCTATAAAATATAGTTATTAATGTATGAGAGTGGCACTAAAGTTTCTTGGCCTGACTATGAAAAAAACAGCATACATTCACAATTACATGTAATTTTTCAATTGAATCCCCCCTGACATTAATGCGCTTATTACATCATTCCAGTAACAATTCCTTACCCCTAAAAAAATATTCCATCGCCTTATCTTCAAAATTTAGCCTTCACCTCTTTGTCCTCACTAAAATTGCTTCCTTAAAGTTCCCTTTTCAAATTTTCAAACAGCTAATAGTCAGTGAGAGCCATATATATACAGAGGGTGATCGACTTGTTCAAAGCTGCAGTCATGAATTGCGACTTGCATATTTTCAGAAGTGTGCACAGCTGTATTGTTGTGAAGTAAACAAGCACCTCTGGGCAGTTTCCCACACCTTTTTTCCCGAATATTTTGTTGTAATTTATACGAGTACTTTATAATATGCCCTGTTGGCTGTGGTGTTGCATTCTTTGAAGTCTATATGAAGAATACCCTCACACAATCCTAAAATAATGTAGCCATCATCTTTTTTTGTTGACTAACAGGCCCTGAACTTTCTTGGCAGTGCTTGTCGCTTTTGTTCCATTCTATTGACTCCCTTTTGGATACAGTATCTTAATAGAAAACCATGGTTTCATCTCCTGTGATAATTGTCTTCAACATGTTCACAGGATTTTCTCCAAAGAGCTTCAAAATGGATCAAGCACATTCAACATGATGCTAGCACTGAACTTCTGAGAGATGTTTGGAGACCCACCTTGCACTATTATTATTCATGTCTAAATGATTGTGGAGGATTTGACAAATGGTTGTTCAAACTCTCGGAAGAAAGTTGACAACAAAGTCACTTCTGCTCGATTGCTACATAACTAACTCTTCATAGAAAGTGTAAACCACCTGCTCTTTTAAAATACTGACAGTGTCTACTATTTCTAATACATTCAGTCATTTATCCATAAATACTATATTATGAACTTTATCCATCATTTTTGAAGTTGTTGCGGTTTTTGGTTGTTCATTACAGGGATTACCTTTCAACGTGTTTTGTTTAAATTTGTTTTCTCATTTTCAATCAATGATGGGCAACATTCATCCATTGTTGCTTTCATATCATGAATTTCAATAAATGACATTCCTTTTTGTAAGAAATTTTCAATGACAGCACAACGTTCGATTATGTGCATATTCAAAAATTACTGATGGCATAAAAGCACCAAAGTAACATGTTTATCCACTAAAAAACTTTCTTGGTGAAGCGAATCAACATTCTCACAATGTGATGTTTAATTTCTTAATTGCACTGCCCTCTAAAAGCAATTGTGCAAACTATTCATCCTACCCACACCATAATGCTTTCTCTATTGGCTTACAAAATTGCATAGTATCTGCACTGAGAATTGAAAATAAAATAAAATTTCTCTTTTTGATTTGGCATATTTTATCCCACTTTATAGTTATTTATTTCATCATTGACTTATACAGGTTATAATTTGCATGTAGTTATTTTGTCAATGAGCGACATAACCATGAGTTGTTAAAAACATAAGCCGATTGCGACATAACTCAAGAATGTAATACAATGTTTAATCATAGTATAGTATTTTATGACATATGTATAAGACACATCGTTTGGGATAATATAGTTAATAGACAAACAATGGTATATCAACTTTAGTTGTTTATAAATAATACTATAAAATAACAATAATAAGTAAGTGACCTTTAAAACATAATAATAATCACATAGATATTTGAAAAATCTATTAAATTTTAAATCACAATTGAATTTAACATGTTCGCTACGGCAAACTTTTTTATACACTTTCAGTAGGTTCTATATGGGGTGTGTATGTCCTGTACCCTGTTCCACCATAATGCGGTACAGCTCATATGTCCCGTATGGTGCCGGTTATTTCTTTACAATTTGTTAATAGAAGAATTACTTTAAAATAATTTTTTGAGCAAATTCTAAATGAAAAGTAATAAAGATGCTATGCCATCAACAGAAATCATAAAAATATCAATAATAATAATTTAATATATTGCTGTGTCCAATTTGGTCAATTAACGGCGATTTGAGTAAATTATAAAATACAAGAGCGATCGCTGAGAATAAAAATGCAATTTACATCAAAGGAATTTTATTTTAGGTAAAAATTTAAATCTACAATTTTAGACAACCTCATGTATATGCAAAAACAAAAAAATAGATGAC
>JAHWXV010378100.1:0-14060 GCA_024586415.1 Phrixothrix hirtus | reverse complement strand
TTAAAATACTATACGTAAATAATATAATTCGTCACGCATATTGATGTTACTGAATGTAGATAATTTATAAAAAGAACTAGCGAGAGCTGACAATAGATGTAACTTAATTTAGATAATTTATACCAAAAAAACTAGCGAGAGCTGACAACCTTAATTTTGGGCGTTACAATGGCTGCCAAATTAAGAAGATACGACGATAAACATGCAATGACCCTAAACAGGCTTCTCGAAACGTATAATGTGGTTAAGGGAACGAAATGACTTGCAAGGTTTCTACCAGGTCAAAATATAATGACAGTGAAGCGTGGTATCAGGAATTTTCAAATGTGCATAATCAGATTATCGATGATGGATGAAGCTAACTTAGATTTCATTATATAGGATGCTATCAAGAAACAAGCTGACAGTTATTACTATTCCATAAAGTCCATTCACTACAATCTGTTTAAAGCAGAAGTAGGTAAAAGGGTTCCTTCGTACTAGCCTAGTAAAGAGCATGATAATGTCAAACTTCCCAAAAGTCAAAATCCTTCTTTTGACGGAATTATAGTTCTTGCCAAACGTTCTTTGAGCATTTTAAATTTTTAATTCGTGAGAACGCAATCCTAAGCGACATTATAAAGTTTCAATATCTAATTTAGAATGTTGAAAGGGAGCCTTTATCATTGCTAGAAGTAGTCCCGTTTTCGGCAACAAATTATACCATTATAACACTTTGGTTAAGCGCTATCAAAACAAACATTTATTCGCTACAACCGCATCAAACGCAATAAAGTTCGTTTAAATAAGAACCAGTTATTGAAAGATTTACGGTTCATGTTGGAAGTATCCTCAAAAAATCCAGTTATTTTAGCGAAAAAGGTTTTCCAGTTGCACAATGGGATTTTCTTTTAGCTAATGAATTATTAAAAAACTCGATGCAAAAATGCACACGGATTTTTGAAATACAGTTTACAACGACAAACAAGAACATTTCTACTTATGAAGAAATTTAAATTTCGTTGGGAATCATTGTAAAGGACTTGATTCAATGCAACATAAACCAATTTCCAAACAAACCTTCAAAAATCACCAATATTCCGGTTTCGGTTATCAAAAACATTGCAAAACTTCCAACTTTTCTATCGATCTTTTCAATACTGTCTCACAAAGCGTTACAATAAAAAATAAACGTACAAATTATTCGGATCGTATCACACAGTTTCAAGATGCCCAGAATTTCTTAATAAGTCTCCGGATAATAGGTTTTCATTTTCATAAAGGGCAAAATTGTGCCCGAATTGTTTACTTCATGCGCATTCCATAACTGAATGCAATTCTAAATAGCAGAACCTGTCAAGGTTAGTTTGACTCAACATTGTATGTTTCCAAACAAAATTCAAATTCCACGGGCGCATCGATCATTTTACGTTTGAAATACAACAGAGGAATCCACTTCAGCTTCTTCCAATACCATTTAGCAGGAGAAAAACACCATTGCTACTTCGTTAGCAACTACAGTTGCTTGTCAGAAAGAGGAATATTTTTGATAAATTTCAGGACCCTTGATCGTTTAGGATTTTGCGCACCAGTTACTCCTCTAGCCAAACACTTATACAAAATCTGTAGGAATCGCAAATAGATTGGGGTTAAATACCTCCTCCTTATATCTCAGAAACTTGATATCAGTTTAGAACCGATTTGCCACATCTCTCAAAACAAAGGTTAGCTAGGTTATGGAGTGGTAGCTTTTCCACGAACGGAATCAGTGGCCGGTGAAGTTTTCATTTCTATCGTCATGGCCAAAACAAAAATTGCACCATTGAAGACCGTACCGATGCCAAGGCTTGAAGATTATCTCTTGGCAGCTATTGTTTCCTTCATTAAACGCAGCTTTTCTGAAACAATTCTTTTCGACGAGGTTTGGAAAGTGTTCCTAGCGAATCGCCTCGGTCTCACACAGGAGAGCTATCCTACCTGTTGTTGGCATTACATTCCATCTGCCAAAAATTCTGCGGAGTTGGGTTGCAGTTTTGTGACACTGCAATTTGGTAAAAGGGGACTTCCTTTTTAACTCGACCGAGTGATGAATGGTTCTGAGTTGTCGATATTACATTTTTCCAACGATCAAATTCCCCATGAACAAAATGATCAACTTTAGAAACTTATAACTAAAAGTACGTCATTAGGAAAAATCCAACGCTTTATTACCTACTTACGCAGGTTACTCCCAAAGGAAGAGAGAGTTCCCTATTTTTATTTCAAATTATTAATTTCTGAAAAGCATAACGCAATCAATGTTCTCGAGCATCATGTCCAGCCCATAGTTTTTCCATGTATTTTTTCGTGCTTAAAGAAAGGGCCATAGACTTTTAAAACTTTTTAGAAAATGCTGACAATTGCTTAAGAGCAGATAGTCGTTTACGTCATTCGGTACTATCCTATTTATCAAAACATCCGTTGCTCCTAGCGAGATCACACCTCTGACCGAAATTACCATTCAACATACATATATAATTTATTCGTGCCAAGGGTTGAGAGCCTTGCAATATCTGCTTAGTCAACAGTTTTTGATATTGTCGCCATTAAGCAGGTTGTTTCGCACTTCGTGGCTTGTTTTTGAATTAAACCCAAACCAACATACCAACTTATGGGAGATTCACCGCCACAGCCCATGTCTCAACTTAAGACGTTTTGCAAGGTCGCTATCGACCATTATGGCCATCTTTCATCACGATGAGAAAGTACACGTGGGCTAATGTACAAGGCGTACGTCTATATCTTCTTTTGCTCAGCTACCAAAGAGGTACGCCTAGAACTCATTTCTGATCTACGAGGTAGGGTTTCTGACATTTGTTCCGACTGTGGTATTAACTGGTCGGTTCAAACTAATTACTTTCGAAATACTCGAGGCAAGCTTGTGAGAAATTACAAACCAATTTGCATTTCTCACTGCCTGGTGCTCAACATTTCAACGCCTGAAATGAAGCGGTGGTTTAATTGGTCAAAACCAATCTTGGGAAAGTGGTCGGAGAGCGGCGTTTAACTTATCAGAAATTCCCCACCTTCATTTGCTAAGGTGGAGCTACTTCGAATTCAAAACCGTTATACGCTCAAAATCCTGATCCAACAACCTCCTTCCGCTTACGCCAGAACATTTTCTCACATTGGAGCCTTAAATTCGTTACTAAAATCGGAAAATTCATTTAAAGATATTAAAACTATAATTCAGTAGCAACTTTTGCATCGGCTGGATGGTGATTTTTGGAAACGATGGCAGTCAGAATACCTGAATTGTTACAGCAAGATGTAAAGTGAACCAACGTTAAGACGAATACACAAGAACAAAGACCGCCAATGCAATGTGCGTTAGGTCACGTACTTACCGTTCGTCTGTGTAATGATAGACGATAGAGATCTGGGCAAACATTACTTTTATTTTTGACGATTGAAAAATTAAAAAAATAACGATAAATATCGTTAGAATATGTTTTTCGAACGATTAGTAAGAAACAGCCAAAATAATTATAATAAAAGGTCAGAAATATATTATAATGCAATATACAATGTATTATTATGATTTTAGAGAAGCATGACCTTGTCCGGGGTTTCAAAAGTAATTCATTACTTCAGTTATGTAAATGATCGTAACAATGTGGATTGATTTATACTATACAATGAATTCCACGCAGAGCTTCCGGTGAGTGTTCATAATTATTCTTATTAATGAAGACACATTTAACTGTTTAAAAACATCGAAGAAGTTTAAAGGTCTTTGACCTCGCCGAGTATTGGCGTGTAAGGTTATCCAATATAATTGTGTGTCGACAAATGAGTAAATTCCTAGACTCGAGACGTTCCTAAAAATCAGTGTTAAATTATTGCTGAATGAGTAATCGCTTTTCTCTTATAACGGAAGGATCGAAACAATACAATAAATTATAATTATTTGTATTCTCTTTTAGAATCCATTACCAAATTATTTTCATTGAAATTCTTACATGCCGTGGTAAGGAGAAATGAGAATCTTACATCATTATAAATAGTTGAATAGTCGAGGAAAAGCTTTTGAAGATTCTCGCTTAGCCAATATTAGTTTCTAGAGTACGAAACCATTTTTCTGTTTTCTTTAGCGCTAACAATTCTCGATTCAATTGTTACTTTCAGAATTACTATAATACAGAAAAACATCACGCACCTTTGAGTTCATGAATTCGCAGGAAAGTTCGATCTATCAAGAAGACACAATTAAAGTTGATATAAGACAAAAGAGTACTATCGTAAAAATACTTTATTGTGTTAAATTATGTAAAACATAGTGTATCAATCTTTAGGTTGCAAAGTTCTGTTACTCAAAATTTATTCAAGTATATGTAAAATTTGAAGTTATAGATGATACAAATCCTGGCACCCATTATAAATAAGTCAAAAGGATTCACAATTTGCCTTTAAATTCATACTCAAACGAACTCATGATTGAAAAGTCTCTAGCCGAAGAACAAGAAGTCCTCCCATTCTGTTTACAAGTTAAACACATCTCCGTTGCAAATTGGCGCTCACGATATTAAATTGGAATAAAAGGACTTGCTACTTGAAATAAAAGGAACAAAGATCATGCTTTTTAAACGAATCGAATGACTTAAAATTGAAATAATAGTGGGGTTGATTTATTTTCTGAGTATTAATTCAGTCTCTATCAAAAAATAATTTTACAAAAATGTTTATATATTCTTTGTAGAAACTTGTTGACCTGACGAAATAGTAATTTGTACCGTACTCCTTTAATTCATTGTTAGGGAAGAATTATCATCAATTTTTGGTGCTATAAATGAAAATGGAATGTTAATAGTCTTACATAGTACGTAAATGTACTAAGAAGCTGCATTATATAGTAATTATACTATGGCTTTTTTTATTTATTACTGAACCAAATTTTTTAAAAGCTAATAAACTAACGGATTGAACTAGGTAATAGAGATTTACAGTATGATCAGAATGCAGATGCAAAATTGAAATTCTTGGAAGAAATTTTAAATAGGGAAATCGTTAGCCTCCGTTTGCTACAAGTAAATAATGTATTTATTGATGAAATACAAGAACTTAAAGAATCTTGAATAAGATAAGGTAGTTAATTAAAAAGAAGGATAGTAATAATAAACGAATTGAATCGAGATTAAATTATACAACTACAGGCATTTGTTGTTTAGCCCCAGAGTGAGACGCTAAGAAGGAAACTAGGTTCAATTTAAAATTGCTAGCTGATTTTGTGCTTTTCTTAAGATTCTAGTGCTACTATATTAGAAGCAGTGGCACCTTTCGCTGTCCTCTGTACTAGTGGGGACTGCAATTCGTCTCTTCTAATGAACCGGAGGAGATGTAATCTTTTCTTGAACGGGTTGAGGAATTGAGTCAAGCAAGGAATATTACAAAAATGATCTTTTTTCATCAGCAGTAATTTTATTTAGAGGCAATGCCCTCTTATGGTTAGGTCCATTAAAGTCGATTATATTTATATTTGGGGGTTTATGATCAGCTTTTACGAAAGAACTTTTACCATTTTTTCTAGATTTTAATACTTGAGCGTAAATTAGGAGAACAAATAGGCTGCTAATGAAAAGTGTAGTATTCTTATTGCGATTAAGGAAACTTCATTTCTACGATTATCTATTTTACTTCCGGAATAGAATAGATTAGAAAGCATGATATTCAATTTAAATCTTTATTAAATTGATCGTATTTTCTGTATACCTACCTATAACTTTGAAAGTTGTTCGTTGTTGCGAAAAATCTTTTGTTTCTACTTGTTTTATATCTGATGGTCATTTTATAACATTGTGGGCAATTTCGTTTTTAGTACTCATCTCGCTTAATGCTATTTAGACTTTTAAAAATTATGAAGGTGATTATTAATTAATGGAAACCTTATTTGTTCAATATTACTTACCTATCTTAAACAATCTTCAAAAATATAGCATCTTTTAATGTTTCCCATTTTTCAGTTTGATATACCTTTCCATCTATTATTAAAGAATTGGTTTATATCTCAAAGAAATTTTTTAACTTATAAGAACAATTTATAAACCAAAAAGGGCATTACATGCATCAAACAAATAATTTATATTCAATCAATGCATTAAATTAGGATCCAACAAAATAAATTGTTATATATTTTTAAGCAAATTAATTACTCTTTGTCGTGTTTCAAATACTTGAATAGTTAGAAATAAATTGACAAAGTGAGTCTGTGATAATTGAAATTAATGGTTCTATCAAATATTACTATAGCAACAGCAAAATTTAGAGGGTGGTCTTTTTGCCGGTTTGAAAAGGAAAGTTCATTTATTACATTAAATAGAAAAAAACCTGATGTCGACTATTTTCAATGCTTAACTTATATCTGCCAACAATCTTTGATTGTTTTTGAATTACACAGTAAAATTGAAAATTGTACATTATCGAATACTCAAAAAAACTGTTTTTTCCAACAGTTTTGTAAAACTATGACGTTTATAATTAATAGGTTATTGCACAAAGTTGTACTTTTCAAATATTTTTAATGGTTTTCAAAAATATTCAATATTATACACTTACCGGCAGAAAAATCGGGTCAATGCCTTTTACGGTCATATAGTATGTTATTTCATAGTTAAAACACCAATTGAAGGTAGCAATGCATTCTACTATAATTACTAACGCTTTGGCGATATTTTAAGCACACTTGGTTCGTAATAAAAACTCTTGCTGTCCTCATTCAAAAAAATAAATAAAAGAAACAACTTTCTTAGAAGAACGAATTCAGTCAAAAATGTATTTTAAAATTAAAATACACTAAATTATTACATTTCAAAATGTCTAGTAACGTGTATTACCCCCTATAACCTGTATTACAGCATGCGAACGTTGGGGCATGCTACTAATAAATTGCTGGACGTCTTCTTGTATGATGGATTACCACTCCCCAAAAGCGCCTCCCGCAGCTCTCCTGAAGTATTAGGTAGCACAGACCGAGCGCGAACTCATCTCCCTAATATGTTCCATGCATGCTCAGTAGCGTTTAAGTAAGGGCTTCACGCTGGCCAGTCCAGGGTTGGGATATACACATCTGCAAGGTATTGACTTACCACTCTTGCTATGTGGGGCCTAGCATTATCATGCATAAGAACAAATTGCACACCTATAAGGTGTCCAAAAGGTACCACGTGGTCTTGGAGACACTCCTCCATAGATCGTATAACCGTTATAGAACGTCTTTCCACAAATACCAGTTTCGTCTTAGCCTCATATATGATGCCAACTCACACAATAACAGATCCTTCTTGGCAGGTGATTCTTTGAAAGAATGTGTACGGCGCAAAGCATCCTACATGCCTCCACACCCTTTCCAGTCCATCTGGAGACCGGGGACAGAATCTAGACACATCTGTAAATAATACCTTGGTCAACAATCAAATTATCATATCAACGAGCGAATTCTAATCGAGCTACGCGATGGCGTAGGAGCAGTTTAGGACCTTTTGCGGGTCTTCGAGATCTCAAACCACCTTCCTCTAATTTTCTTCGAATAACCGTCTCCCTAACGTTCTTGTCACGTACCCGTTTCAGCTCATGCCTTACATTAACCGCAGTATTGTGACGATTTCTCAAAGAGGACATCAAAATAAATCCGTAGTCCCGTTCAGAGGTAACTCCTTTGTGCCTCTATCCGGATCTTTTTGTATATACACCAGTGTCACGATATCTCTAAATGATTCTGTGAACACAAGAATGAGACAAATTCAGCATTTCCGCTGGCTATGCATAATCTATTGGCCGCATGTCCATCGAAATTAATTTTTTATGCAAAATCTATTCTTCAATCACAATTCCAAAAATTTTAATAAAAATCACTTTAAATTTAGGTTAACATACAGGCGCCCGGCGCTAGCGTAAACTAGGCAGTGCGCAAGAATTAAAATTTTATTCCGTGAAAAGGTGCTATCAAAAATAAAATTTAAGCGGCAAATGAACATAAATGTATCGGCTTCGCAGTCGTATTTTTATTAAGAAAAATATGTTTAAAATGGAAATAACGAATTGGCCCGATTTTCTGTCGGTGAGTGTAGGGTTTTTGTACAAATTTAGCTTTCAAACGTATTTAGTTTTTTCTTAATTAAACTGCCTTTATCAAAGGAGAATTGTTTTTTACATTTTACAGATCTCGTGTTTATAAGAAAACTGGTCAGGTTACGTTGAAGTAACCTTAAAAAGTAAAATTATAGTGGTTTCGGGATTTTTACTTTTCAGAACTTAATAATGTAGGATTAATAAGTTTAAGTTATAAATACATTTCCTGAATTCCCTGCTTTAAAATTACCGATATGAAACAGATTTAAACTTTAACGGTAATCATGAATATTAAGGTAATTACACACAAATAACTAAATACATACTGAGATAAAAGGATTTACTGAAATAGTATAGAAATATTTACAGTCTTCATAATTATATTTAACTTGACCATTACTTTGAATATACATTTCGCACCTTTTTTATATGTTCTGTTGAAAACTTTTTCAAGGGAATTCCTGCGGATTCTTTCAAGGATTTCAGTAATTTTTTACTTAAGTTCATCAACATCTGCAGGTTTTTCTTTATAATCAATGTTTTTAACTGCACTCCATAAAAAACTATCTAAAGAAGTCAACTCACCAGACCTGGGAGGCAGAAAAATATCCCCTTTATGCCCAATCCAAGGATTTCCATATTTTGGAGATAGATGAGTAGATACTCCTTAAGAGTTATGAGCAAGTTCTCCGCCTTATTGAAAGTACAATAGATTGTGCAAAACATTTAACGGAAATTTTATCAAACATAATTTCTAAGTTATACCTTAAAAGTTGGAGATATCTACTGAAATTTCAGTTTTCATTATAAAAATAGGGTCCAAAATTCTCCCCCCTAGTATACCACACCAAAAATTTATAGGAAAAATACGTTAATTTCGTCTTTCAAGTGTTAAATGGGGATTCTCCTGAGCCCAGTGGTGGTAATTATTTCGGTTGAGCATGCCAATATTTGTAAATTTTGCTTCGTTAGTAAACAAAGTTGCCAGGAATCATCTGCAATAATTTGATCTTTCATGAGAATCATTAGGATATAATGTATTCCCTACATGATGACGATAAAATTATTACCTATGATTTAAAATTAATCTTGCGTGTTCTCTAGATATAGCATATTCTGCTGCCACCTCTCGGAAGATTCTTTCAGATTGAAATTAACGTAGGCTAAAGTTCTTTCTTCAGCAGTTTTATCAAAGTTTGGTCTAACAACATTTGATTTATTAAAACACCCATAACGTTTTAAATTGTTCACCAATTTTGAGAAGATTCTCTTATCGTGTTATCTTTTCTTCATATATGTTTCAAAATGCAAAGTCGATGCAACATCTGCATTTCTATTGCAGGAGTAATACGAAAACAGCCTATTATTTCTTTCTTCATACGTGTAGGACATCTCACATACTATTAAACCATAAATTACTTCTAAAATACAAACTGCGTTTGACAGTTTACAAATAAACATCGTAGCAATTGTTAAAGATAACTTCACTGTTCAAGGCAAGTTGATTTTTAAATTATTTTCAGGTTTTGCGAATTTATAAGATAATCCACGTACTACAAAGCTATTACAAAGTCACTGGCGTTGTCTGTTTAGTATAAAAGTTTTGTTAGACCTCCGTACCCTAATACCTAAATAAATGTTTAAATGATTGATTTACACTATAAAGAGTAATAGAGGTAACAGATTCATTTACCCTACTAGTTCACTTTTGTACTGCTCATCTATGATTAACTAGTAGTAATTTTTACAAAATCAAATAATTTGTATCGCCTACTATAAAAGTTACTTTGTGATTTGTGTCAGGTAGGTAAAAAGCACTTGCACTATGGATTAAAAAAGCACTCAAAAAGTATCAGATCATTTATTCAAAAGAAGTGTGCCACAACTTATATTATTGTATTTGTAGCCACAGATTACTTATTCTTCAGATGACTGACGGACATGTTAAACAATGAATTTATTAAAAAGTAAATATAATAAAAATTTAGATATTTTAGGATTTGTGTGTACAGCTGAAGTGAGGAAAAAAGAACTCTGCGTCATAAGTAACTGAATCTAGTAAATACGGTCGAACAATAATTATATACACCATATCGGTAGAACAGACAAAAAAAATTATATATTGCATGTGTTTTAAAGATGATTTTTAATATACATACGTTTATCAGATGCACATTATATATGAGTAGAAAGAAATAAAATATTCAAAGTTAACCCATATGCATATTTTAACTGTCAATTGATTAGCATTATAAATAATATACAAGCATAATCTTTTGATTCAATTTGTGAATTAAATTGCTTTCTACGAGTAATTTATATATTTAAAAACAATATTTTTAGAACTAATCTTAATGTCCGCATGTGGCAAAATACTAAAAAGACAGTCTCAACAAGTGGTGTTAAATTTATTAAATTATTTTGAACGTGGAAAAGCATATGGTCACCTAATTCTATTACCATCCGTACAAGAAGAAACGATATTTATTTTTAACAAACTTCATTATTAGAAATTATATTTTAAATGCATGTAACAGATGCTCATGAATCAGGTACAAGATTAGTACCAACATGTTAAGAATATTATAATCGGAACTTGATTGTTTGTTAATTGAAAATTATATGAATGTGAACTTTCAATACTTGAAATTTGGATAAAAATATGCTGTATTCTATTGATTGTAGTATAACTAAATCATTTTGGTATTTAATAATAGGTATTACAAAACATTCCGTGCAAGATTTATAAATCTTAATCTCTAGATTAAGTATCCATTAGAAATATACTACTTCGTGTTAATTAATTTCATTGTTTTATAATTAAGGCTCCGCCAAGATGTAACATTTCACTACAACTTTATGTTCTCAGGTGTAAAAATAATTAAGCGTATTTTAATCGCAGAAGGTCGCTCACTTTCAATGGATCTAAAATACATTTTACATATTGTAGAATGTACATACATGGGACAAAATTATTTTAATGCATATTTAGAAAAAAATGCTTTTAACACCACATTGTCAAAAAACACTGCGTAACTTAATAAAATGTTTATGTTATTTAGCTTTTTTCCAAATGTAAAATGATGTCGTTCAAATGTAATCAACAAACCAAAAACGATGATTTATAAAATTTAACAAATATTAAATACAACCACTAAAATTTTTTTGCTAAAATCTTGGAAAAACTTGAGAAATAGTAAAGGTAAATTAACCATAATCTGAGAGTAAAAGCTGTTATTAAGTATTATAATAATTACATTGTCATTGAAGATATTTCTTGTACATGAAGTGTACAGCTATTAAAGAAATAATAAAATATACCTTTCATAAACGCATATCTATAACATGCGGAAATTAGGAAATCAGCATGGGTAAAAATTAAGTACGAAACTAGTACTGATAAAAATTATCTAACAAATTTATTTACCAAGTAAAATTCCTATACCAAAAGCGCGTTACTCAAATCGTGTTCTTAAATTTCTGCTGTTAAATATAGTAGCATTATGACTAGATCCGAGCTGCTACACCCCTTATATGAGCATCTGATACTACCTAAACACCTATAGAGTAATATTATTCGCTATTCCTGTAAATTTTAACATTTTTCCCACCTATAATAAATTTTAGCATCATAGACGTGTATGTACATGCAATTGCAAAATACCTGAACATTGTATCTGAATATGCATCTCACCTATTTTCCTAATAACTTTTGGGAGCCTAAAAATATTATGGAATGATTATTATAATTGTATTGGTTCTGCTGGAGTAACAGGCATACAAATAAAATGTGGTCTCAATTTTGCCAGTATTACGATGGGTTACGCTATTGTTGCTAGATGTAAATACCAGATTATTCAATAAAATCTATTTGTAATGCAAACTGTATTTTATATTAGTATTTCAAAGTCACTGTATATAATTAAAGCTCTACCTGGATTTAACATTTCACTACAACTTTGTTATCAGGTATAAAAATAATTAAGCGTACTTTAATCGCAGAAGGTCACTCATTTTCAATGAGTTTAAAACACATTTCACATACTGTAGTATGTACATGGGTTAAAATTATTTTATTGCATATTTAGAAACAAATGTTTTTAATACTACTTAACTTAATAAAATTTCTACGTTATTTAGCTGTTTTCCAAATTTAAAATGATGTCGTTCAAATTTCACAAATATTAAATACAGCCACTAAGATTTTGTTCCTAAAATCTTGGAAAAAATTGAGCTATAGCAAAGGTAAATTAACCATAATTTTAAAAACAAACGCTGTTGTTAAATACTATAGTGAATATTATATTTAATCTATCAATAACTTTTCTGAAGTAATTACATTGTGATTGAAGGTATTTCTTGTATATGAAGTGTACAGCTATTAAAAAAATAATAAAATATACCATACATAAAGGCATATTTAGAACATTCAGAAGTTAGGATAAGTTTACGACAATGCTGTCGCAATGATAAAAACGGGTAAACATTAAAAATGAATCTAACACTGATTTGACTAGCAAATTCGTATGATGTCCAACTATTGCGTGAAGCTCTTCTCTTCGCTAATTACAACTGTACAGTTGAAAACAGGAAAGAAGGGCTCTACATCATAGGTAACTGAATTTAGTAAAGATGGTCGAACAATACTTATGAATACCATATCAGTAGACAAAGATGATTGTTTATAATCATGCGTTTATCAGATGCACATGATATAGGCAGAGATAAAGTATTCAAAATTGAATTATATGCATGTCTTATCTGTAAGTTGATTAATGCTGTAAAAGATATATAACATAACCATTTCATTCAGTCTGTAAGCTAAATTGTTTTCTGTGGTTAATTTACATGTTTAGAAAGAACATTTTTAGAACGAGCCTTAATGTGTGTATGTAGTAAATCGCTAGAATTTCAGTACCAACAACTGGTATTAAATTTGTTGAATGATTTTGAACGTGTAAAAGCATACGGTGGTCAACTAATTTCATTATCATCTGTACAAATGATAATGGAAACATGATATTTATTTTTAACTAACCTTACTATAAGATGATTTTTGAGGAGATACAATGTTAGCATCTGACAACTTTGGCCTGAAGGTTATGATTACTGGTGTTATTGTGGCAGCCCATTTGTTAGGAATATTGTAACTGGATCTTGATAGTAACAAACTATTAACAAATATTGAAATAAGCAATAACCTTGCTTCATATATAGATAATACCACTTTACCTAATTTACACAATAATTCTCATAAATTACATAGTATTTTCCGTTGCTGTTCTCATAAACTATACTGCAAAAGCCAATCGGACGGAACGACATGCGTACATGCATATGTATATATAAAATCGAGAACTAAAATTTTCAATACAAATAGCAAAAATAAAAAAAATACTGGTCCAATCTATGAAAGTACAGTTATGTCATTTCTGCGCCTAGAACCTATTTGCGGATACGACGATGTTACCCGTAACCGCCCGAGCAATTTAAATTACAAATACACGCAGTGGTATCAATAGGAACCGGTAAGCGAAAGAGCTCGTTCACACGGTACATATTCGGAACAGTTTACGAAACAACACTTTATCTGAATGAGACAATGGCTGATAGAATTAAATTTACTTGTTCACACTTTACGTATCTGTTATAAAACCGTATACGATTGATTTTGCCATTCGTATTTGCCACTGCCGTCCGAACACACTGATTCAGAAAAATATTCGATATGTACGACAGTAGCGCATTGATATTATAGACAGCGTTTAGACGATACGAATTTTATTCCGTGTATAGAATGCCCGAGGCTGCAAGATCACGTCGTTCAGCAGTAATTGAATGCCTTTCAAGAAAGTAGGTGCTATTTCCCTATAGTTTTCTTTTTACGAGGGTTGCCTTTTAAGTAGTTACAAAAACTAGGAAAGAAAACAAATTTTTTGGAACAAACTGTTTTATTGTTTTTCAAAATATTCACCTTT
>JAHWXV010378066.1:0-18622 GCA_024586415.1 Phrixothrix hirtus | reverse complement strand
GGTCTTTTTCAGGTTGGAGGGCACACGAGACTTATGGTACTAAACCCAAGTACGATATGCAAACCATTGAATTATAGAGAACTAGAATTCTATCAAAATATTCAAGATAAAGACATCAGACTATTTGTACCAAAATATAAAGGTAAGCTGAGTAGATGATAAGCCAGTGTTCGAACAAAGACTAATTTCAAGTGAACTTTTGCGAGTAACAGTGAACAATTTTTAACTTTATAACAAGAACATTCACTTGCGTAAGTCAAAATTTTTAAATAGATCTGTGATATCCTTGAACAATTCTGGTTTGAATTGAGGGACAGGTTTGTTGTGCTTGTTATATTTTTGTTAATTATGCATAATTTATTCCGGAATTGTTTAAGTAATATGGTACTACCATTGTTAGGCATATAAGCTAGTGCTAGTGTTAAATTTAGTGCTATTTTTATGTTGTATGAATTGAGAAGTAGCAAAATAAATACATTAGAAAAAACTTCTACATTAGTAAAGCATGTCAACTCAAAATCGTAGTATATTTTTTTACATTTTAGTCAATAGGCTGTTAAATTTTTTCCAAATATCACCTAACATTAATCATTGTCATATTTTGTTTTTGTTTTACATCATTCAATAATCAACTGACAATAAATGTTTTGTGTTTATGTGAAGCGTACAGTATGCTTATTTTACTTTCCAAACAGCAGCTTACAGTTATACAGTTGATACAACTTTTTTGCCAATTAAATTATCTATCTATTAACACTCTTGAAATATGACACAGTATTTAAAGATGTTTTTCATCTGTAAAACTCAATTTATTCAAATAAACTTGTTTAAGGGTGATAAAAATTTATTTGAGAGTTATTCTCTAAGTAGGTTAAGTTATACGTGCAATTGTTTTGTATGAATGATTAACAATCAGTTTGTTCTTAATTTTATTTGCTTCAATTTTAAAATTAAGGGCATAAAGATTTATGATTTTGCGTACACAAGTGAAAATTGTTTAATCGTAGAGGTAAGTATAACGATTTTAAAATTTTTGTAATTTGAAACGTGTGTGATTGAATGTGTGAATGGATTATAGTCATCGTTATGCCACAATCATTTGTTTTATTGAGGATTTCGGCATCGAGCTGGATCGGGATACAGACGGCTGCCTGCTGCCTGACCGGCCTACATCCGATTGCTACCTCCGTGCGTCCATTCGGGGTTTGTATGGACGACTTCCATTTATTCCAATGGTTGGAAAGACTTTTATTCAATTAGGAATTTTTAGTAGAATTCAGATGATATGTTTAAAAATTTTTCTGCATTCTACTAAATTTTAAATTTTATAAAATTGTAGAAAATCATCAACAAATCTTCAGGGACTTTGCTTGTCTTTGAGCTCGACTAAATCATATAACTCATATACGATTATTTGCCATTATATTACATTTTTTAAATTAAAATCTAGAGTGTTTAAACATTTTTAAGACATTAATTATATGAATATAGTACAATTTTTAAATTAATGTAATTTTAATTATTTCTAATTATAGGTACATAAAGCTACTATATGCACCTTTTTTAACTTGTATGTTGTAAATGCTTCATTTGATTACACATATATTTGCAAACGAAATTTAACATACCATACCATTACAAATAAACAATGATATGATAGCAGTTAATGTTGAAATAACTATTTTGTAAAAGACTGAGGTTTTTCTAAAATATAAATATATTTCTTTGTTGATAATGTCTCTAAGATATGAATCTTACAAGGGAAGGACCAGAAGTGGAAACATACTTTTTGAAAGGGAATATGCTTAATATATTGCGATATGCTGTCTCCATTTTACATTTTTGCTTCTCGGGAAACAAGAATAAGCAATGCAGTTATCTTTAGCTTGTTTTTCTAAAGCTAAGATGTAGATAGAAATGATATATCATATATATCATATATAAAGTAAAAAAAAAGAAAGTGTGATGTGTTGCCTATTCCACTTTCTCTAGGGCATACTGTATACTGATAAAGAATTAAAAAGTAAAGTCAAATGAAAAACTACCTTCACCTGCTTTTTGAATTTTACATCTAAAAAATCGGCCAAAGTTTAACGATTTTATTGCAAATATAGGATAAAATATAAGAATAGGATTTAACACATTTGTATATAAATAAAACAAACGTGAATATCTAAAAGTTGATTCCAAACGTTTAGAAAATTCTCGGAAGATTTTTGCTATTGTTATCATTAATATAGTTTCAGTAAATTTACACCTAGGAGGGTTGTTTAATAGTTAAAGGAAATCAAACATAAATGGCAGCATTACGAATGAAAACATGGTGTTGCTCTATTGATCCATTTCTCAGACAAACAAGTACTAAATTTCAATTCAGTATGTTATGTAGTTTTCATTTAACATAAAACATTGTGTAGTCACCACAATAATGCACCTATTGAAACAATTTGTCAATATTTTATTTATTCTTTCAAATAATTTGTTAAATTTGTATTTATCTATAAATTAAGCATTAACACAAATATTAACATAATTGATTTTGTAAGGGGGTAATCAAAATTTAATACCCCCTTACAAAATCAATTATGGTAATATTTGTAATCGTAAAAATACAACACCAAGTATATGTTAACTATTAAATAATTTGCATCAATATTATATTTCATAACGTTATAAATTTATTATGTTAATTTTAACAATTCAAATGTGTTTGGATTTAAAAATTGATCATTTTTTAGTTCAATGGTTGTGACTATAATTACCCAGTTGAATCATGATTTATACATTCGATCAGCTTAAAATACAGTGTTGGGCAGAAAATTAATTGAAATATTTTAAAAATCATGCAATTTAGAAAAAATTAGTTTTTTGTTGCATATATTAAGAACTGATATTAATGTAGTCACTTCATGTCTTCACATCTATTGATTATTGATAATTTTATTAATTATAAAGATTCAAACATACTTATTTAGTAGTTCTCAAAAGAAACATACATTTAAAATTTTCTACATTTATTACAATTACAATAAGTTATATAATATTTATATTCCACAAAATGTTTAATTTACTATACACAATAGAGTAAAATTTAAAAAGTAGATGAAAGTAAAGAGGTAAATAAATAAAAAGAAAGTTGAACGCTATATTTTGTTTGAGCCACTATACTTTTATATTATTTTTAATTTAAGAACATTAAAACAAGTTTGTAATATAATGGCAGCCCATCTAAATCTCGTTCTACGATTTTACTGCTCATCGAATCCTATATATTACACCTAAACTTAACTAAAACTCCATTTTCATGTCTGGTTCTTCTCTTGGATTGTGTTATAACATTCCATCTTATTTTTCAAATGTATACTGTTAAAAATAAAAATTTATGACATGAATTTTTATTAACAACTAAAAATACATGAAAAAATGTAATCCATCTATCACGCAACTACTTCGTGCAGCTAACCCAAATGTAATAAATTCTTTATGTTTTAAAATGGATTTATAATCTAAAAATGTCTTTTAGATTATAAATCCCTTTATTAATATAAAAATAAAGAATGTATTATAATTGGGTTGACTCTAAGAAAAAGTTTATAAAGACACATGCTTAAAGTGTTGTTTAATTGTGTAAAATAAGTCTTTAAAAATTAATTTGAATGCCACTTGCATAAAAGATCATTTTTTAAATTTTCATTGTACTACATAGAAAAAAACTAACTTCATTTTAAACACCATTTTAATTAAAATGATATAATACATTTAATTATTAAATAAAAAACAGAAAATTCAACACGTCGGAAATTTCAAAAGATGATTGTTAAAGCATTTCATGTTCTTAGATAATCGTTACATTTATTTACTACCAGGATGATGAAATATAATAGTCAGTTTGCTTTTATTATAATTACCAAAAGGATTAGCATAAATGTTATAATTATATAGGTAGAAACACTTTCAACTTTCAGTTTGATTAAAAAATTATAAAGTAAATCAAGTTATGAATAGAACATTTAAATAATTTTATTGAATTTTATAAAACAAGTTAAAAAATTTTTAAACACATGATAATTATCAATTTTGTAATGTTATGGCTAAATTAATCGGCTTTACCATTTTTGTTTTATGTTTTCATTAATATTTACCTTTCAAAACAATTAAATATTACTTCTCGTTGCATTTAACGTAGCATTGCCATAATTTAATAAACAATTGCTATGATACATGTTCCATCAATTTCACAGTATGCAAGGTGAATTTACTTTGATGTGTATATTAAAAATAATGTACTTATTATACTGCACTCTGAATAATATTTTTAACTTTAAAGTTTCATAAATTAGATATTTTAAAATGTCGCCATACTTCAGTAAGAAATAAAAATCTAATTCAATAAAAGTTAATAGCATGATAAAAAATTGGAATATATGAAAATTATTACTTATTACAGAATCACAAGATTTAGAATATTTTATGTTACATTTATAGAATATGGGGTAGTAACTTTCAATAGTACAGCTCGAGAATTTTTAATAGCCAGATCCATTAAAAAATTGCTGTAAATTCTTAACAATCAGAGTTTGTTGCTGTAGAACCCTCAGAATTTTTTCACAACTTAGAAAATATAATTTTTTTCTTCTACTAGAATCTTTACAGATTAGCTGACTTTGCATACATCATGGTTTAATATGTTGGAAAAGGAAAGATGTATATAATGGATTAGAAAGAATTGTATCAAATGACTCTGGCATCGGCCAAATTTTATTTTGCATTAAAGTTTTTCTGAATTAACAACGAACATCATTTAAACACCTGAAAATGTGCAAATTATTTCAAATAATTAACAGCATTTCATGGTTATGTTATTACCTACCCTGGAACAACCAGCCTTGTCTTTCTAATGCATTATATACACTTGTGTCTTTTGAATGCATAAAACTGTTATGTATTCAAAATCACATAAGCCAATCAAATTTTACTTAATCACAAATTTGTGATTTAAAAATTTAAAATCCTTCCTTACAACTTTTGACCAGGTTAAGATTTTTTAATGAAATTTAAAATCCATTGAATACTTGGCTGTAGATTATAGCAAGAAAAAAACATTTGTAGCATTTTCTAATTTGCAAAAAATGTTTGTGGATGCTATTGCCAAATGGATTTACAGATCGCAAACTCTTAATATTCAAAATTTTTGTTTAACCCGGTATTAATTTACTTAGCTGAAGATGGAGATTTAGCATAGCAAAAATTACAGTCTCCACTCTTCAATACTATTTGTTTTCTACTCTTTGAAAACTTTCATAATACATTTTTTTCCTATTGAATAAAAAGGGACAATTTTCTGATATATTTTCAGTCTACAAAATTCATCATTCCCTAATGTTATAGTCATTGGTAGGCAACGAGCAATAACTGTGCAAGAAAACTTGTCGTTATAGAACAAATAACAATAGAACTTTTCTGGTCTAGGTTGGGAATATTGTCTCAGGCAGTTACACCAGTTTTTCAATAAAATTAAAGTAATTGATTTGTAACTTTAATCTCATTGGAGAAAAAATAGGATATGTAACACAAGAAAATAAACACTCCAAGACTTCTAAGGCTTTCAGGGCTATCGTTACCATACTTGCCTTGGAATATGCAATTTTTTCTATTAGTTACACTATTGAAAATATTTTTATATTTACAATAAGTGTTGTTCAGCATTACAAGCAGTAATCTTTTTCTAGGAATTTTTATTAAATAAAAATCCTAATTCCTATAAAGATTTTAGGCTAGAAACACTACATTATACTAAGATTTGATCGATTTTAAGCCAATTTTATATTGTTTATTATTTTTACTACTTCTGTAAAAGGTGATATTATGTAAATACCTGTTACTTTGACTGCAATTGCTGATGTTGGAATAAATTGTTCAGATCTTAGATGATACTTCAAGCTTTCTGTTAAAGTGGTGATTTTTCATATTACCAAACATGTTATATTAATTTTTGTATACAATTGTTTAAAGCGGTTACCAAAAGAGCTGTGAGAGACACTTTAAAGCCATTTAAATATAGAAAAAAAAATAAATCAAAGAAATCTGAAATTGTTGGGTTCTGTGAAGTTGTTTACATACTTACTAGACAACTCAATAAATTCCTCATGCTGATTTCACTAATGAAATTTACCTAAAATAATTTAGGTATGTGAGATGTGTATATTTTTCCTTCTACAAATTGTGATACATTTTAGTTCTTTTAAATTTGTTTATCATACAAATGAAGTAGCCATATGGAAATAAAACAGTAAATTTTTTGAAGTCACTTCTTTGTAATACATTTGTCATGTTGATATGAGTATCTTTTCCACAGTAGGAAAATGTTTTATTGCCAAATTTTGGCAATGTTAAAGAGGTTGTATATGTCTTTATTTGGAATTAAAAAAAAGTCTTATTTCTCTTTTAATAACGACATGATTTGCATTTGCATTTTGATGTGACATTGGTTTGAGAGACGATTTTATAGTGAGAATGTGTCATTAGAAATAATGCCTCTAACCAAAACCCTAAAAAATTGAAATTAGTTGGAATTATAAAAGTCAAATAAACTTGTAGAAGTAGAATTAGAAACTACATAAAAGGTGCCTGCTATGAGTTTCACAAGTTTAAACTTGATTAACTTTTGAGGCAAGGAGGTGGGGGTGAAGCAAGCAGCACATGAGAGTTGTGGATTTGTCAGAAATCATGAGTCAGTGGATGACTATATAATGCATGTATGCAATCAGTGTTTTTTAAGAACAATTTTGCTGTAAGAGAACACTGGGCTTTTTGTTTAAAGTACGGCTTTCAACATCTAAACAACAGACTAAAAGGAGTCATTTGATTTCTTCATGGGTGACATTTTAGAAAAATCAGTTCTGTGTTCAATAAGCGCCATCAAGGCCAATCTGTTGAAATAATAACTCCTGAAAATGTTGAAGTTGTTTGACAAGAAATCAGGCATAACTCGGAAAAGATTCATGTCTACAGCAGTCAAAAGAACTTTGGTATACACAATTGTAAGGAAAAGTTTAATGTTTTACCCATATATGCGTCATATTGTTCATAAATTATGCAAGAGATGACTGGCCCTTTTCAAACCCCACAATGTCTTGGCAACATTTTTTTCCGATCAAATAAATTTTCACATTGGAGGTATGTGAACAAGCAGAACATGAGATATAGGTCCAAAAATAACCCACTGCATTGCCCAAAAACAATTATTTGGTGTGCCATTATAAGTAAAGGAATAAATGGGCCTTACTTTTTTCCACATGGAGAAACAGTGAACCGTGGACGATATTGTTGGATGTTGAGTTGAAGTTACAGTGTTTTAAAGATTTCAATAACCAACCTTGCTTCCAGCAAGATGGGGCTACAGCTCTTACCCCCAGGATATTTGTGGAGAGAGTAAGAAGAATTTTTCCAAAAAAAGTAATTAGTCAGTTTGGAGATGCTGGTCCCAAGGTTACCAGATTTGTAACCGTGTGGATTTTTTTTGTGGGACTATCTAAAGGCAAGAGTCTATAGTAAGTTTTCGAGAACAATTAATGCTCTTTGAGAAAACCTAACATGTGAAATTGCAGCAGTTAGTCTGGTCCTTTGTGCACATATTTTTGGAAATATGCGTGGTAGACTTGAAGAGTTAATTCGTCATAATGGACGTCATTTGGATGACAATCTTTAAAACCTAAAATCTACATATTTTCTTTATCTTATAAATAAATAATTATGTCTCTTATTACAAAAGTTTTTTTTATTAGAAATGTAAAACTCGTAGCAGGGACAATAAAGTTGGTATATTCTGTTTGGGTATAAAACAGTGTAGATAATTTTGTAATAACTAAACATTGCAACAACTATGCATTGCTTTCATCAGTAAAATTGAAGAGATAAATAACTAAATATATAAAAGTAAGATTTTTTGAAGTTGCTAGTTGTTCGTTATTAAAAAATTTATATACAAAGTTTTAGATCCAAACAAATAACCGTGAAAACATTCATTAATGTATGTATAAAGTTGATTGTTGCAAGGAATCCACTTCAATAATTTTTCAGTTATGCCTTTTATGTTAATTTTTTTTCTGTTATATAGGACCACTGGATGTAAACAGGTCTTAATTTTTGTTCCTTACCGTCAGTAAATTTAATTTGAACATTGCCCATTTAAAGGTGTAAAGCTTTTAGTTTAATAGTAAAATTATACAGGCAAGCTGTAGATTATAAACAATAAATAATATTTAAAGTATATAGGTAAATATGTGAAAAATTTAAATCTAATTTTATTTTTAAATTTATCGAATTTTTAGGTAAAAAGTTGTTGTAAATAATGGACTTTGTTAACCTATATACTTACACAAAAAATATTTATATTCTCTTTAAAATCATTTCCTAAATTTGACTTTTTCTATAAATTTAATACTTGGGTCATTAAAAGTTTTGCATAGAAAATGAGCATTGATAGTAGAATGGTTGACATATTTGCTTCTGAACCCAGCTAAGGCCAGTAATTTAAAAAATATGCTCTCCTTACTGACTAAATTCTAGTAAACATGGTGAAATAACTATGTTAGTTGAAGCCACAAGTGCATCCCAAAATATTGAAAAGGAGAAATGATTAACTCATTTGCTTGCATGCACACAACAGAATAATTCGTTTTTGATATATCAATAAAGATGGAAACAATATTTTAGAATTGCATTCCAGGTTTTATTTGTTAAAATATTCCTTCATTCATTTACATGCTGTGTTTGCATTTTTCATAATCATGCTTGGTTATTTCTTGCTTAAGGGGTTTTAATACTTAATGTAATCTATTTTGCACTCTTCTAAATTTGAACTTCATTATTCCTCACAGTTTATCCAATAGTCCATTTATAAATTTGGATTTGAGAAAATTATGTTATATTAATTCACTGGATTATGATAATTTTAGTCCTACATAAATATCTTCTATAGCCATTTATCTTTCTGACAAGGAGTTTGTACATTAGTGAAAATATAAAATGGGTTGAGTCATATATCAGTCGAAGGGGAAGATTGGATATAATAATGCCTTGAATGGGTTTGCTTGAATGTGCATTCGTTTACGACAAACTTGCAACTGAAGTTGAAAATTCGGCAATTTATACAATAACTACTATGACAAGTGACTGCTATGAAGTACTCAAACAACCAAGTAGTCTAATGTGGCATGTTAACGTTTTTGCATGTAGCCAGCAAGAGTTTAAAAGTGCCACAGTCACAATTTTGTTCTTTTAATTACTATATTTTAATTAATTCTTCTTTTTTATACAGATTTACTGACTATTTAATAATAATTTAAAATGATAACAATATTTTTGGAAATTTCAATTATTTATTGTATATTTCGGACATTGCCATGCAATGTTGCGCATGGAAATATCTGTAAAAACATTAAAAATTATTTTAAAAATAAATCAAGCATTTGTTAGAAAACGGAACCGGCATTCATTTTTGTTTTGCTAATATTATAAATATAACAGCTAGAAATATGTTTGTAAAATTAATAATGGTTTTAAAATCTTTATGGTGTGTCATAGTATGCTTTAAATGTCATTACATAGATTTTCATCAGCAACATTGTATGACATTGTCCGAAAATATACAATAAATAATTTAAATTTATGAAAATATTATTATCATTTCAAATTATTATTAGACAGTTAGTAAAGCTGTGTAAAAAAAGAAAAATTTATTAAAATATAATAATTAGAAGCAAACAAATTGCAACTCTGTGGCGATTACATTCATGCCAGCTGCACGCAGATACATTAACATAACATGTTAGACTGCTTGGCTATTTGAGTTACTTTGTAACTGCCACATTGTCGTAGATATTGTATAAATTGACGAATTTTCAACTTTGGTTGCAATTTTAGAGTGCTACTATACCCAACATCTCCGTTCAGTTGGTATATGATTTAATCCATTTTGTATTTCTACTATTGTGCCAATTCCTTGTAAGCGGTACCTACTACATAGTTAAGAAGGCAATTGAAACTGAATAATAAAATAATTTAGGCATAAAATTAGTTCACAATCCACTGGATCAACACTAGATAAAGGTATAAATAAAAACAGATGAAGATGACTTGTAAAAAAATTAAAAATTGTATTATGAGATGTAGTAACATTCAAATTCATAAAATTCTCAATTAGTAACGATACTTCCTGTAATGTTTGTATTATACAGTACCTGCACCAGGATAAGAAACATAATAGATGAGGTATGAGGTAGAGGGAGTCGGGCATTATTGCTATGATATAGTAAAATACTTAAAGAATAATTGAAATGTAAATAAACAAAATAAAGGAATTAATAAATATACAAGTAGTTTGTGAGCATCAAGTGCCTTGTTGTTACATGTGGACTGTACCTTCACTTGTTAAATTTAAAACCAGTAAATTGGGCACAATATTTAGCTAGTTTATACCATGTACTCACCATAATTTTGTGCTAGTCTGCTTCTAAGAAAAATATTTACTATCTGTTTTAAGTTTGATCATATTCTAAATTATGTCAATCACTCATACACAACCATTATCAATAAATTAGCTTACAAATATATAGGTATTTTAAAATAAGCTATAAAAAGAACGTGAAAAATGATTTATCAAAATTCACAGAACCCAGATGCTTTCTGGATACACGGGGCATTTGTTGCATTAGTTGTTTTAAGCGATTGTTGCATTCCACACATTTTGTAAACTTCCCAACGCTTTTTCTTTCTAACTGGTATATGTTGATAAACTTCTCAGTCTAAATGGATCCCATACCACCTCAATTGAATTGAAATCTGAGCTAAGATATGACCAAACCGGTAGTGTAAGAATTCTTGCACTATTTTAGTGGTATGCATAACTTGCTGGAAAACAAATCAATGCTAAAGATTAAAACATATTCTTTTATTATTTCTATAAATTTTATTGGTCATCTTACTACTATTTTAATTAATTGCTAATTTGTCTACCTCAACAATTCAAATTTAAACTTATTTGACCACAAGATGTTAGCTTAATTAAGTCTTTTTCTTTTATTAATACATATGTCTTTTAAGACTCATTTCATTATTCAAACATTAACATTATTTCCATTGTATCAGTTAAATTATGTTATAATCTCCAGTACTGTAAGTTATCAATTTAGTAAAAGATAGTATTTTAATCTATTGTTCGCCACTTTCATTATACATCCCTGTCTATCAGGATAAATATAAATATTTCAAAAAATAATGTAGCTAAAATATTATTTTTTAAATTGTACTTTAAAAAGCAGCAAATATTTTAGTGTTAATTATTATTATATTTCATAATATAAAAAAAGTATTTTCACCTTGCAGAATTTTTATATTAGCCTTGTCATATATTTTTCATTGTATTAAAGAAAATAATAAATTTAGATTTACTTATAGTATATCATCAACTTTATTTAATTTTTAACAGCCTCGATATTAACCAGAAGGGCAAATTGTTACAGGAGTTATGCAAGCAACTTTGTGCAGTGGTTCAAAATTGGAGAAGAGGTACAGTCCCAGTTTTCGCGATGAATCTTCAAGATCTAAAAGTGGCTCCAAACGTAAACGAGAAGAAGTTTTAAAGTAAATACTTTTATTATAAATTTTAAAAAAATAGAATTATATATTAACATGTTCACTCTAATTAATGTCTGGTCTTCGTTATCATTTTATCTAAAAATGTCAAATTTAATACTGATGGTTGATTAATTAAAATTTTGTAACTTAACTGTAAATTACTTATTTGTAGTGTTACATGCTGTCAAAATTTAAACTAAGTTACATATTCATAACAAATAGTCTGAAAATTTTCCCTTGAAAGCAGTGTCAATTATTTTTTATATCAAAGTTGTTTAAAGTTGAATAATATTTGAATATCAATTAGGCAACAATATTAATTGGTCATTTGAAAAAGTGTATTTGTGGAATAACAATGGATGAATTCTCCACAAAAATAATACTTCCAATTGCCACATGATGTAGTTAAACATATTTTAGTATTGAAGTGGTTGTAATTTAAAATGTTGAAAATATAAAAACAAACATAGAGGCACTATTTTCCACTATAGGATATTCTAATGCGACTTACTGTAATGATGCCATAAAATAATAAATTGTTAAGATAATAAGAGTATTAAATAATTCTCTAACCCCTCAGTTACTGTAAGCCTAAAAGCCATACCTTATTATTTCTAGAAAGCAATACTAGGATAGAGTAAGACTTGAAACACTCATTAAAAAATTAATTATATATAGAGTAATTTTAAAATAAACCAACCAACTTTAACATGTTATTATAGAGGCCTAACCAAGTCCATTAACAGCAAAATTACATAAAATACAATATTTATTTAAAAAAATTAAAAATGTCGACTTTTTGAGAAATGCCAGAAAATGTGTATATAAATAAACATGTTTTAATAGCAAATTACAAAATGTATATGTTTATTTTGTGTGAACACCAACCTAGCCCAATATAGGTCATCGATATCAATGACCTACATTTTTATTCATTTGTAGTTTATCCAGATAAACTTTTTAAATACATTAAATTACATTAAAAACTATATCCAGAGTTTTCTAAGTAACATTATTTTGATATTTCCTTTTTTAATTTTCGTAAATAATTGTAAATGAATTTTCATTGTTATAACACATTATTATTGATAGCGATATTTTTTATTTAAACACAAAATTATTATTAAAAATCTTGTAATGTAGTTGTACAACATGTCAAAGAGACACTTACCTTTTTACCTTTTTACCAAAATGCTTTGCCATAAATTAAAACAATGTCTGTCATTTTAATATTAGTTAATCTATCCATTATTACACAAAGAGGATGCTCAATTTAAAACTAAATGTAATTAAATTAATAAACACAAAAATGACAATTAATAGACTTTGGCAATGAAAAATATTAACACTAACAGCATTTAATAAAACACTGATAATTTAATATTCCTGATTTATGTACATTTACCATTTTAGAATAATAACTGCATCATGTCCAGTTGTTCTATTACTGCAGTGGCTCTCAAATAATCCTTTGGCATTGTGTTAACAGCGTATTTTTTGGAAATGGCAAGGACTTTTTTTAAAAAGAATCTGTTCATTTAGAGCTACCTCTGTGTGTATGCTCCAAGTTTGTTGGTGTATTTTAAAATCACCCTGTATTTGAATAAATGCTATTATCACATTTAATAGTGAACATGTTAAATACTATATCATTAGTGGATGTGCGATAACTCTGTGATAAAATTTAAATTTTATGGAAGTAGGAAAAAATTCTAATGGATAAAATCTATGGAGATTAAAAATCCATTCTAAATAGGGCTTAATGAATCTGCTTCACATTGAATCTATTGCCAAATAATGTAATATTTCTTCAATTGAAATTTTCAATTTAAAAATCCTGATTTAGGTAGACACATCATAGAGATATTACATGCCTGCTAACGATGTATTAAATATAGGCAAATTACAATGACTTAACGAGCTACTTGCCAAATGGGATTATATGCAATTATAAAGGAAAATTTTTGTGCAAAAGACAGTTATGAGGATAAAAGTAAGACAAAATTGGACCCCTAATTTGCAAGTGGCTGATCAAGCCATCATAATTTGCCTCTACTTTAAAACCACTTTCTAAGTGTCGATTTTTACAGGATCAGAGTTCACCATAATGGAAATCCAAAAGATGTATTAAAAAGCATATCTCAGTCTGATAACACTAACAAACAATATTTTTTAATGTTGGAAAATATTACGTCCCGTTATGTGCATCCATGCATCTTAGATTTAAAAATGGGAACTCGTCAACATGGAGATGATGCATCTGCTGAAAAGAAATATAAACAAATAGCTAAATGTGCTGCAAGTACATCGGCATCCTTGGGAGTAAGATTATGTGGTATGCAGGTTTATCAAGCTGATGCAGATCATTATTACAAAAAGGACAAATATTGGGGCAGAGAATTAAATGAAGAAGGATTTAAAAATGCACTATATAGGTTTTTTCATAATGGTTATGGGATAAGAGTTGGAGTGATTAGAAAAGTCATAACCAAATTAGAACAACTTCGAAATGTAATTGAACAACAAAGTAGTTATAGGTTTTATTCGTGGTATGTTTTTTCTACATTTGTGTTAACATAGCGTTCATTAATTTAAATTTTAGTTCATTATTAATAGTATATGAGGGAGATGGTGGAGTTCCGAGAGCTACATCAACAAGTACAAATCTCCGAGCATCTAGTAATTTAGTTCCTAATTTTTGTGATGATTACATTCGAGAATCTGAAGATAATAGCCAAGAAGTACCATGTTGTTATGATGCCGATACCAGTAATTCTTCAATGGATTTAAGTCACGATGAAGTTAGTCAAGATTTGCATCATAGAGGTTTTGGTGAAGCAGCTGCTCGAGGTGCAAAGTGTAGCAATTTTTTCCCTATATCTGAGGAAACTATGTTTATGGATACTCCTAATATTCCTCGGATCACAACTTCTAGTCCTATTGATAGTTGGATGTTATATTCAAATAGTAGTAGTGATGAGTATTCTTTATCAGGACAATTTCATGGTGGTAGTTCAAATGATGATGTGTCAGATTTTGAACCTACATCTCCTAAGAAAAATAAACCTAAACATAATTGTCAAACTGTGCAATATACGGACTTAGAACTAGAGGATGAAGATGATGAAGAATTAACTCCTCCAACAGTTAGTCATAAAGTTGTTACAAAAAGATTAAGAGTTAAAGAATCTCATTTAACGGTGGCATCTAGTTCACGGCCACGTTCACCCAGTTTAACCCATGTAGATGTTCGCATGATCGATTTTGCTCATACAACTTTTGCAGAAAAAGCAAGCACGTCTACTTCTACCACAGTACACCAAGGACCTGATGGTGGTTTTTTAACTGGCATAGATAGTTTAAAAAGATTACTACTTCAAATTGTAGCAGAAGGTTAATTTTAAATTCCCGTATTTTTAATAAAATATGGTGCTTCCTTTAAATTGTAAGAGGCTGCTACAAAATTTGGTCCAATAATTTTTTAATGTTTGATATTGTTTTATTTTTAATTGACAACGATTTGTGATTTTTAAAAATAAAATTATTAAATATTTATTTATGTCATTTTACTTACAAGAGACATTGAGATGATGCAATGAAGACAAATAGTTGAATTTCATTTTATTTATTATTATTAGAAGTAAGTGTCAGAGGTGTAACCTAAAATATATAAAAATGCTCTTAATGCATAAATTTTAAAATTTGACAAACAAATTTTAAAAAGTTGTATAGTAGTTTCTTATCTTTCTGATACTGGAAAATAATTTCTTGTTCTTTGGTTCCACCTCTGCTGAATGAATATTTTCTATATTAAGAAAGTTGTTTTTGTAGTTATTATTAAAAGCAGTATTCTTGTATGATAGTACTTGTAATTTTAGAGTAATAGGTAATGTGTTTTGAAGTGTGAAAGTGACAATTATAAAATTTTATCCCTGTGATTTACTATATTGTAGATATTGACTCTAACAAGAGTACATGGAGCATGTAATTAATTATCTAGGCATTCCATTATTTCAGTGATAATTCGGATCCGAATTTATTCAAAAAAATAATTGATTACCTATTAAAATTAAAAGTGTCCATTCATTATAAAGCATGTTTCCAATTGATATTGTTTAATAAAATATTCCCAAATGGGACCATTTTGAATGAGCATTTTACATTGCTAGGTTTTGGTCGAGGTATGAAATATATTTATAAACTTTGAATGTGTTGTTTGTATTTTTGTGTTGAAGAATGTAATCTTGTTAATGAAAAAATATATAATTTCATAAACCTCTGATCGTATTATTTACAGTATAATTTATAATTTACTGTGTTCCTATTCAGATATTCAAATGTGCTAAAAGTATGTTTAAAAATAAGGTCTATAAGTTATCGGTCTGGGGTAGAAAAATGGAAAACTTAATTTTAGAAACTATTTTAACTTATTTTGTTACCCATTTTATTTATTGATTTTTTATAAACTTTTATTTATCATTTTAACTATTTTATTAATAAGAATGTTTTGAAATCTAAAATTACAAATTTATGAACATTTAATTTAAAAAGATATTAAAAAGAAACCTACAACCAAATCCAGCTGAAATAACACTTTACATTATAATACAATTATAAGTCTGAGGATGTTTTCACTCGTTAGTCAAAAATGAAAATGTTCACTGTGTATACCTAACGTAAATAAACAATAATTCTATTAGTAGACTTATTTTATTCTCCTTAATTCTGTAAAAATAGTTTTCTTCTTTGGTACCAACAAAATGGGCATCAATGGTTTTTTTTATCAATTTTAAACCTCCCTCACAATCTAGATTTTAATTTTGTAAACATACAGTAATTGCTGGAGGACAACTTAGAAGTTGTAGGGTGAGTGGAAGATTTTTGACTCTATGGCTGTGTGCATGGGTTTCCTCTTTCTTTTTGTCTCAATGGTATTTTCAAATTACATAGTAAAGCTGTGTGGTACTTCAAACATTGCTAATTGAGTAGTTCAGCATCCACAAAAGCAATGATATCTGGAGTAATGAATTCCACATGCTAATGAGGTGGATTTTCTTGTTATTAAGAATGATTTATCCCATTCACAGCTGCATATAATAAGATTCAAACAGTTTTTAATTTGCACCAGTGTAAGACCTTCTTTGTTCAAAAATTTGATTACTAAGAGAACAGTACAGCAGTCTACACAATAATAACATACGTCTAGTCAAGTGATAAGACAGGGATATCTTCATTTTCAGCCTTGTAAAGTTGTTCAGGCCAAATACTTACAGATTTTACCATGTACATAGAAGATAAATATAAATGAGATAAGTACATTAAAAATGTTAATTACAGAATGTTCCTATTTTATTGCACAATTATTTAGTATAATTTTTATAGCAAAACAAATAATTGGTACAAGTAGTGGGGGGAGTATGAAGTGAATCATTTATATGTGCTCTTATTTCTTTAAACATAAGCACAGTGATAATATCTATACAAAATAATTCTTGTATTCATCATCATTAGTTTATTTCATTGTACATTGTCAACGTACATATATCATAAGTACAGACAAAGTCTGTCGGCGTCTGAAGTTGACTGACACTGACACATGACTGGACATGGTAAGGTTGAAATTTCCTTGTATCGCCAATAAATGACATCACAAGGTGCCAAATTAAAAACTACGTGATTGTCATAAATCACTATTAGAAGATTAAAACAACACTTTTCAGGTTATAAGCCACGAAACATGAATACGGGAAGTAAAAAACAAATTAAACTTTCATAACCTACAGTGCTGCTATGTGTGGTGACATAAGGAACTTCCACCCAACTTTTACACAAATTAAAATTATGAAAAGAACAGTTTGTCCCTACTTACAGTGCCACCAAGCTTAAAAAAGCCCTGGCAAATATGCAAACTAAAAATTATAACAAACGCAGCAACCAGTCATATTGCTGCATTTAAAAATGTACATTCTGCGTCAAATTTCATTTTAATGTCATTTTGTGAGTGCATTAAAACTGTCTTATTTTATATTTTTTCTTGCATTTTACAATCTATTTAAATCAAATAGTCTGTTTCAAAATGCCAGTTTACCGTCGATAAATTGATTTTGGTAAGTAAATTAATATATATATATACGTCATATTACGAAGATGTATTAGGGTTATGTTAAACACTAATATAGCTGTAAATTATTATATTTGTTAAGGAGAATTAAGTAAACTTGGTATACTGTAAACTTTATTTTGTTTTAGCTATACTGCATCATTCATCCTATAGAATTGATTTGGAGTACAATGAAAAGAAAAGCAGCAGCAAGTAATCTGCAACAAAAAGCTAGTGATATTTGTGATTTAAAATTTAAAATTAAAGAATTTTTTTACACTAACTTGTAATTTACTCATGTAAAACATGATAGTAATATTCTCCTAAATTTTGATATTAGTGATTTCATGTTGTTTTATTACAATGTTGTATTAAGTAAATATTGGTTTTTATAATAAGAGGCAAAATGTTTGTATTTTTCACTATGAGTGTACATGATGAACGGTTAGCTCTCTCAGCCGTACCCACTCAAGGATGCTTTAAGCTTGGTGGCACTGTATGAAATATATATGTTGACATTGTTTCCTATCAAATATCACAGAAAGTCAATCTGTTAAATCTTATTAATTTCATAATCTGTAAGTCATAAAAAATCAATGGCAAGAAATGTTTTGTGATTATGTGATCCTTAATTAATTATATATAATCTTTTAAATGTTTGATATGACACCTATGACTCATATTGTAAAATAATAAACACTATTAACTTCGGTTCTAGTATAAATTACTTGCTTTTTTATTCTCCATTTTAAGTGAATTTTTTACAAACCAAATTTGTATAATACAGTGTTACTTATAGATATGTGTACTTAATACTAGATGGCATGTAGCGTGATATGTATTCATACATAGGTAGTCGCTTGTACGACATCGCGGCAGTAGCAT
>JAHWXV010378044.1:0-10156 GCA_024586415.1 Phrixothrix hirtus | reverse complement strand
AAACTCTTTCTTATAACATTTTAGATTTATAAGATAGTTTTAAAAAAGGCTGTAAAAGCCATTTTAAGGGTGGCCCTTTTGTGTTTTATAGTTGTTTTAAAACAGTTTAGTAGCTGCATTTACAGCTTGCTATATTTATTATAGAAACTTATAATTGGCTTTATAGCTACTGTAATCGCTTGTATAAAACAAAAAATGTTTCTTGGGTAGTTTGTTCGATATGAACCCTTTGACCAAGCTTCATCTGCTACAACTGTAATTATTCATAAGCCAGTAGGACTTACGTCTCCAGCTTCCATTGGCGATTGTAGTACCTCTCGTACAGCTGCAATTATTTCATTGTATGCTAATTTCTTTACTAAATATATATAGTAAATCACTTTATGAAATTCAGTTGTTTCCCAAAAGAGTATATAATGCACATTATGGAAGGAATGCTAATCCTCTTTGCATTTTACAAATTTCAATCCTTGGCAAAGCAGGTTGATAATTGTTATGTTTGGAACTGAAAGTATGCAAGTAGGTAACTTTAAATACTTCATAAAGAAATTTCATATTAATGCTGCGCCCCCATAACGGTTCAGTTGTTAGCTTGCTTCTGACTCTAAAGTGTGCAGGTTAAGACTCATTTGTGGTCCGTAATTTTGTACTGAAAAAAGGCTTAAAATAAATTCTCTTCCTAAATGCGATGCTTGACACGTCAATAAACCTTACTCTAGTAAGGCTATGTTACAACATCTCCGGTTTCAACTGAATCCGAGGAGATACGGCAAAATTATCACAGAAACTGTAGCCATGAGAGCAAATTTATTTTCCGCATAGCAAAACCTTAACAATAGATCACAAAAAGAAAGTTAAATCAGTTGTACCGTATGGGCACCCTCTTTAGTTTTGGAATTAATTACGAAACATGTAATTACTTAAGATAATGATTACCAGCCGCCCTTGTCTAGTTACTGTATTTTTAGTAACATTTTAAGTCATATCTTTAATTTAAATCTAATATTTTTATATCTAATTCGCCAATGAATGAACATTTTATATTATAAATTATTTTACACCATCTTTTCATAATTAAGTGTTCCAATAAAATACATATTTCTATATTTTAATGTAATTAAACCGATTTTTAGCAATATCATTGATTTAACCCTTTCGCGACCACCGGTATACATATGTACTACTAAGATTTGTTCAGGTTTAAACGCTTTAAATTACGCTGAATTTTGTTTATATAAGTATACCTATTAGCATTTTAATGCATCAGCGCATCCGCGCCGATGCGAAATGTTTTGGCATCGTCGCAGTAGTTTAGCTTACTCGAGTACGTTGAATGACGCAGTTGTATGTTTTGATTTAATGTAGTGGCGAACATATTACTAAACAGTTAGAAAATTAACAAGTAGAGGCTATTTGTATGCTTAGAAGGTAAGTGTAATTAAACTTTGTAATTGTTGTACAGTTGGATAATTATTCTTTCATTTAACTATCTGGTACTTATGTGCCCGTTAGTCCTAGAAAGTTTTTATATATGTGTGTGTTTGATATTATTTAAAGGCATGGATAGGTAAAGACCCCTTGCAGAAAAAAAGTTACAAGCAGTCGCAGAACATCTGTTTTATGACTCTGATAGCAGTGATGATTCTCATGAGACTTTTGATGACAATGATGATGCTTATGAACCATCTGATCAATTTGAGGCTAACAACGAATCTTATAATGAAAAATCAAATATCCAATTCGAAACTGATAAACAAGTTGACAAAGAAAATAAAGTTCCAAAAAACAATGCGGGTTCCTCTGGTTCCTTTATCTTATGGTTAAATCCAAGTGAAAATTTTGTCCCCAAAAGGTAAATGTTTCAAAAAACTATTTCCATCCCTCTTATATTTATACATTTCTCAATGTACAAATGAAAGAATTCAAATTTATAAACAATCAAATAGGAAAGCTCGTTTGAAAGAAACCGATAAATGTGAACTCCAAGTTGTGCTTGGGTGCACTCTGATTATGTGCTATAATCGTGTTCCGCAAATTAGTGACTACTTGTCTACGCATCCTTCGTTGGGCAATACATCCATACAAAATGCAACATATAGAGATAGATTCAAAAGTAGTTCTTTAAAAATGTACTTTGCGTCACCAGCGAAGCGAGCAGGGTGCTCCAAAATGTATTACATTGATGACAGTCCAATGTTTGAAAGGTACATTCCAGAAATGCCGCCAGGATAGTAGCTTTCAAAGCATAGATGAATCAATGACGAAGTTCCAAGGGCATTCGTCTTTAGAGCAGTTTATGCTACTAAAGCCTGTAAAGAGAGGTATTAAGTTATTGCTCAGATCAGATTCCTATACTAGATATACATATGATTTTAATATCTACACGGGCCGTGTAACGGGACGTTTACTCTTGGCGAACGTGCAGTGAATAAACTAATCTCTACAGCTAGAGAGAAAGATATTACTTTTTGTTTTGATCCTTTCTTTACTTGGACCACTTTATTACAGAATATAAATTATGCAGCAGCAGGAACTTGTAATCAAAACACAAAAAAATTACCTAAAATCAAAGATAAACTGAAAGGAGGCGAATATGTGTTTCAGTGCAGTAAAGATGGTCTGTTGTTTGTGAAATGGCAAGACACAAAAGAAGTCCTTATGTTGAGCAATTGCCATAATGCTAATGTTGTACATATTAGTAAAACTTTGAAAGATGGCTCCAAAAGCAGTGTTCCTTGCAAATGGTTGCATCGCCTGTTTATGATGGCTGTCGTAAACGCATGGATTATCTATAGAGAGAAGACCAAGAAAAAATTCCTTTTCTACAATTTCTAGCGCCCCTGGCGGAAGAACTACTAGTTGAAGGAAGAAAAACAGCAACTGTGTAGCGTTTATCAAACAAAGGAAGACCATCCAGGAAAAGACAACGACTACAGAATGTATCTTTACATCTTCCAGTGAAAGGTATAGCGAGATGAAGGTGCAAAAGGTGTGACGAAAATAAAATTCAGAAACACACAAAGACAGTTTGTCAAGAGTGTGACATTCCGCTGTGTTCCAAATGTTTTGCACTTTATCATTACTGAAATATTTTGTATTATACAATAAAAATATTTAACATTTTTCGAAGAAAGTGTTTGTATAGGACTGATGGTACATAAAAGTACCACAACAAAAGACTAATGGTACTTATATGTACCACCACCCCTATGTTGCATGTTTTAACATTTTCTAATATAAAAGATAATTTTGACTTATAAAAACAAACATGTTCAATAGAAAAAAATCGTCGCAAAAGTGTCAAAGTGCATATAAGTCGGAAACATTCCAACATAACAACCCCGAGGTGACACGTGCACTCCAAGCCAGCACTGCAATCTGTGCGTGGTAAATTCTTTAGGACATCTTTTAACGTCACGATCGGTTAAAGTAGCGCGCTAAAAATTAAAGGGTTTAAGTTACAGCTTTCCAGATACTAACTACACCAGTAAGCGTGGTCTGTATATCGTGTTACCTCTGCTTGTTTATTTTGAGAGTTTCCATGCTTATTTAATAGTTAAATTTAAATCCAGGGTTATCGTACCGAAATAATTATAGTAATTGTAAATTAATAAATAGGAAATTATGAATGTTAAGTGCTGTGCGTACGTGCAAGATTTTATATACGTCGTTCACAACTTCCCTCAAGTTCACATTTTTAGCGATTCGCGTTGGACGGTGAAAATGCTTTTCATTAAATAAGACCTTGAACTGAGGGGTTCTGTTTGCATTGAAATTCTACTTTATAGATCCGGTGATGGGATTCTTACGCTCGGTGTAATTAATTATCCAAGGGAAGGTGAATGAAATTTGGCCACACCCTAGTGTAAGTTATTTCTAATTCTACTAATACCAAACCAGAGTTTGCTAGATATAAAGAATGCATTACTAGTGTTTGAGTTACCGAGGTATGCCTCGCATTTTACACAAACGGGAATTAAATTTCACCAAAGCAATATTTATATTAAATTAATTGCAGTCAATTTGCACATATTACTTGTGGCTTATCAAATTTAAATAAACTATTTAGATGAAATGTTGTGTACAGCATTTAGACCAAGTTAATCTTTTTATTGATAATAGTTATTGTTGTGTAAGTAATTAAATGTGTATTTTATAACTGAAATACTTTCAAATATTTTCTCCCATTAAACAGTTTTTAACATGTAATTTAGTTATCTGTTATTCGTTTATTTTAGCTTTACACAGGTATTATTAAAACTATAAGATATTTGCGGTACGATGCATGAAATTAAGTAGCAAGTACCGAAAACCTGCCTTTAATTTGTATTTATCGTTGGAATTATTTTCATATACATATAGCGTTTATTCTTATAAGAAACTTTTATTATCTTCATATTGACAGTTGAACAGATGACTTCGCCCTATTTTTTACCAATTCTGGGTAAAACATATAAAGCGTTAGAACTCGACCCGACTTCACTAACCTAGCTGACCGATATACAGGACTTTCTATGCTGTTTCCCAACTGCGTCGAAGTGCCAATTTGGCATTTGACAAGTGGGTTCACGAAACTGCGTGTAAAAGACGTATAAGACATATATTGACACTAATTCTATGATTTAATATAAAATTTGGTAATTGATACCTTTGCTTGTTTATTATAAATATTTTTGTTCAATATTTAAAAAGCACTGTCGAAGGTATATTTATGATAATTTATTAACTTTTATATAACGTGAACTCTATTTAGGAAATAGAATAGATAGAATTTATTAAATTTTACATTAAGTTAACCTAGTTATCTTCTATAAGTAACTGTTTGTAGCTAATTTCCGGAGCTAGTCATTTATTTAGAGTAGTAAGCTTTCAAGAACCTAGAAAATATGAAAATGTATATAAAAATTAATGGAATTACATTTGTAGCTAAACTAAATTTGCTTTCGTCAAAATTTCATAAAAATTGCAATTACTTTTAAGTTATTTTACATTTGAACGTTGAAACAGTATGTTAATATGAATAATTGACTAGTTTATCTATTCGGTTGTGAAAATATATGTACAGAAGTACAAATTTATTAATGCATTCTATTACAACGAAAAACAGTAAGAAATTGGGATGTAAAAAATGGATTGACTTAAAATTTATTTTCTTATTACGGAAATGGTGTTTCACAAAATGTATTCAAATAATACACCGATTTAAATATATACAGGATGTCCCATCGTGATTACACAATATTTCTTGAGTTAAAAATATACAAAAAGGTATTAGTAAACATATATCTGCAAAGTCATCGTTTCTCAGATTCGGTTTTAAAGGGAATTTGAAATTGGAGTAAATTGTCACAAAAGGTGCCTATAATTTCTTTGAATACACGCACCTATTCATCTTTGGAGTTTCATATCTATTTAAAATTCCTCGAATACGCCTTATATGATTGAAAGTATTTACAATTTTATTTGTTATGTTATTAGAATATTTCGTAGTTTTAAAATAAACTAACAATTTTAATAAACAGGATTTGAATTTACCGAGCGAGATGTCCAAAACCCATGACTATCTCGTCCAATTCAATTATTGGTAAATGTTTTCTTCAAACAGTTTATCACTGCTACGAAATAATATAGAGGTGTCCCGGCACGCTTAAAAGGTACTTCGCTCAGATTCTAATGGCACGTCGTCAAGTAATTTTTCCAACTTGTTTTGTTACTATTCTGTTTGAAACTGAAAAATCCTACTAGTAAAACCCCTACGACGCATGCTGGCCCAAAAGTTAATCAAAACGCGTTTTGGTGTCATCTCAACTATTAATTTGGGACTTTCATTGCAGTATGTGTGCGCATTGTAGTAATTAAAAATTTCGGCTGATATAAAAGTAGCGACATTGGTAAACGGCATTCGCAGGGAAATGGAAGTTTTCTTCTTCTTGTAGTGAAAAACAACAACAGAAAGCTTGCCCGATGTCGCAGCCTCCTTCAGTTAAAACCTACACCGATTTATAACGAAAGGAAAGCAGAGATAGATTGGTTTTTAAGGATTCGTCAAACCGTTCTAACGTGTTCAGCGTTACAATCGCTTTCCGTGAGTTTTTATTTCAAACAGATTGATGTAGTTGAGTTGGAAGCATATGACGTCATCAACGCGGCATTCACCAATTATCCCCCGATTTTATAAAAACGGGATAGTAGACATGCGATGGATTAACTTGTTTAAATATTAATAAATCTAAATCATCAGATACAGTTGATTTTTATTTTGAATTTGAAGCATTTAATACGTTTTTTACAAGCACTACTTATCATAACCCTAAGCTTCATTTAATTTTCCAACAAGCAACAACCACCTCATCGATATGGTGGAATTTTCAACAATAGATGCATAAATATGTTAAGAAAATTAAACTTTTTGGTAGATTTGCCTTAAAACTACCAAATCAACAAAAACAAATTGATGAATTCACCGCACTTCAACCACAACCAATACATAGAACTAGAAACACACGGTTTATATTTCATACAATGATTTTATTTCGCTTACCAAAGTTTATTTTCCTATTAATAGTTATTTTCGACATAAGTGCGCTGTCACCTCATTTTTCAGGTCCTAGATTGACTTTCACAGAACTCAATTTACGCCTCCTTATGTGAAGCAGATCGAGAGCTTGAATGTGACAGTGCACGAGTATCGAACAAATTTTTTGTGTTCGAAAAATCACTAATTTACTGTAAATGCTGGGTTAATTGTGACAGTTTTCAAATTAAGCATAAAAACGAAAAATCTTTTCTGGTTATGTATTTCAAAAAACGAATTCAAAAATATTCTTATTCGTTTTAAGTTCATTGAGTTATTAATTCAATAGTTATTATATTAGAAATCTACGTTTTATATTTCTATAGAAACTAACGTCAATGATCGATGTTTATTATATTTGAAAAAATATAGAACTTATATGAGTTATTTAACAATTTTTTCTTTATTGTAAGGTTGTTTCTTAATTTCCGTAGTTAAACCATTCTATTAACTATTTCATAATTAATTTAAAGGAATTTCTAATTTACTGAATTATTCGTGTATGTAAAATTAATATTTATAGCACTGAATTTCTAATTTCCACTTATTAGTGGATTATAAATTAATAATAGCAAAATGGATGTCTCCCAAAAGGTTTGAATACTTTCGGTAAACACAACGAATAAAAATAAACTCTCGAGATAGTAATTGTCAAACGAGTAAGTTCAAAAGTAAGTGGTAAGCAACTGTGTAAGAAACGCCAGACTACATCTCACGACTGGTTTCGCTTTGTTGAAGGTCGTCAGGTAAGAACAGGCCTTAGGGTCGAACTGACAATTCTTACCACTCTTGTATACACAACTTGATGTAAAGTTTCTATTGAAGTATTGTTAAAATGCCATCTATTCGTTTAAAATACAGTGTTAGCATAGAATATTATATAAAGCAGGAAAAATGTTAAAAGACACACAGACAATATCAAAACTGCTTTATATAAAATAGTGTAGATGTCGTAAGTATATTTTGGATAATTGATTTAATAATTGCACAATGGAAATGCCTAAATATTTTTAAATAAATTCGTTAAGAAGGAAAATTAATAAAGCAAACTATCACGATCGTATTCACCAAGAAGTAAGTACAAAACATAAGTGGCAAGGAACCGTGCTTTGAACACTAGAGCATAGATTACGTCCGGTTTCGCATTGTTTAACCTCGTCAGGTAAGCGCAATTACCCAATTATCCATTGGGCACTAGAAGGTTGCGTTTACCTGAAGAGCTTGAGCAAATTAAAACTGGTCGTAAGCTACCTTCTACTGTGCAAACCACAGCAACTTGGTTTTGTAATTACTCGTTAATGAATACTACTTTGAGAGCCTGTTCTATTAATTTTCGTTTTTAACGAATTCACTAAAAATTTTAGGGAATTTTCATTTTACTATTTTAATTAGATTACCCATCTACACTATTTTATATAAAACAGTTTTGACACTCACCGTTTGTCTTTTAACGTGAATTAAATTAATAGATGCCATTCGAAAAATATTTCAATAGAAACTAGACACCAAGTTATGTGTATAGGTGCGACAGAAATTGTACATTGGAAACGGGGTGGGGGGAGAGGGGCTGCGTTTACCTGACGAACTTCAGCAAAGAAGAATCGGTCGTAAACTGCCATTGGTGTTCAAAGCACAATTGATGGCCACTTACCTTTGAACTTGCTCCTCAATGAATACTATCTTGAGAGTTTATTTTACTAATTTTCGTTTGTAAAGAAAATATTAAAAATGTTTTGGAAACATCCATTTTACTATTATTAATGTAATCACCCAAAATGTACTTATGCTATCTACACTATTTTATATAAAACAGTTTTTATATTGACTGTTTAACTGTTTTCGCTACTTTAGATGATTTCCTATATTAAAGCTGTATTTTAAATTAATGGGGATGGGATTCCAACAATATTTCAGTAGATTATTGATTATATCGATTTACATATATTGCATTATGTGTAGTTAGAAGGTATTCAAACGTAATTGTCTATTTAGTTTGGCTGTTAGATTGCTATATTTTTTAACATCCACATTTTTACAGCCTAGTCTCCTTTGTTAATCTTTATTATGTTCTAGGGCTAGCTAGTAAGGGTGGAACAGGGTTATAAAGGAGATATTTCGTTCCCTTTTTGATTTTGTTACTTTCACATGTTTTGTGTTGTAGGGAAGCTATTGTTTAATGAATAATAATGAATTGACATAGTGTGAGCGGCTATATCGGGTTGATTAAGGAAATTATTTTAGATTACAACTCATAAGAAAATATATATTTTTGAATGCTTGTATATATCCATTTACTGATTGTTGCGTTATACTAATACATTAATAATTGGGATCAGTTTAGCTGCTAATATTTACGAATTTGGCTTATTATAATCCTCAATGACCATCATTTAGGTCTCAGTGTCATTTATCATATATGGTATCCTGTATTGCTTTGACCACTTACTCGAAAGACTAATGCATAACAAACTTGTGCTGTGTTTTCCTTAATTGCTTTTAATCAATTATTAGTTATTTCCCTGGACTATACATTTCTAAAATATATAAAATTCTACCTGGTTAATTATATTCATTGGCTGTCATAAGTTTTTGTTGTTAATTACTGCTGTAAATGAGCAAGGCGTCTTTTTATTACATCATTATAAATTTAGGTGTAAATATTTATATATTGTTAAATTTAACTTTCGTACTTGTTCCATCATCATTCATTAGTAACTATGCTTGAATTTAAATTGATATTAACAGTTCTTCATTGTTAATATTATTTAATTGTTTACATGTTGTTCTGTATAGATTACGGCTTTAGATTAAATTTCACTATTGGATCAACTCAGACTGCAGTCTTCAACCATTCCCTGCATTTCTATCTAAAGAGCAGCTGATGGTAGCATGCACTGCATTTGCAAGAAGAGATCGTTACTTTGAATTTAGTTGCAAAGGTTTTATGAATACTTCATTGTTATTAATGGCTGCATTATATTTACTAGTGCTATCCTAATTTGAGCAAACACGTTATTGTCCCACGTCTTTACGTTAAAACTGTGCAAATCTCAAAAGCCATATATCAGTTACAAACTTGTCATCATATGATTTGTATTTTATGCATATGGCTAATTGTTAATTGCTCAGCGCCCAATAATTGATGTTTGTGACCCTAAACTTCAAACCATGGTCGAGTAATCTTCAAAAGTGCCTATTCCTTTATATTTCACTGTGAATGTACGTTTCATACGATACTTTTGCTCATAGGGATGTAAACGTCTATTAGGATTTTTTTCATACAAAATCAATGCTAACAACGAATCCTTATCTATTTATCCATAAACAAAAACCAGATCTACTAAATATCTCATGAAGTATGAAAGTGGAAACGTGCTAACCATTATAATTACAAGAACAAACACAGAAGTACTGAATTTTTAAATCAAATGTAGTAACAAACTTTTATAATTGTCTATTTACGTCGCGCGATTTTGTTTAAGACATTTTATTGGGTCAGTACCGGATTGCATTGCATTGCCGGACATATATATATATATATATATATATATATATATATATATATATATATATATATATATA
>JAHWXV010378019.1:0-32323 GCA_024586415.1 Phrixothrix hirtus | reverse complement strand
AAATTTTACCTTTGAGAAAAAAGTGTCTACTGTATCTCCTAAACAAGAGCTAATTGGTAATTTTTATTAACATTTTTGAATTTTGCAGTTAAAAATACATGAGAAACAGCTATTTTTAAGTCCGAAGCATTTTCATTGTTGGGCAGTGTAATTGAAAATTTTTGAGGCGTTATCGCTTCAATTAGCCGACCGGATTGTTCATCATTTTCAAAGTGTGATATTATCAATTATGATAAAATAAGATAATAGATTTGGAAACAATAGGCAGTTCAGCGCGATTGAAAAAAAACAAGACGTGGATCTTGAAAATGGTTAATTCATAGAAGAAATTCACTTAAAATAGCAAAGTTTATTATATAAACTCTGTCAATGACAACAACAACAAATCTCTTCACTTGCACATGTTCATTAGGTCGCAGGAAAATAAATCAAACAATAAAACTTTTTAATTTAACGTCTTGGAGTTTACTTGGGAATTATAACTTTAGCTAGAGTTATACATAAAATTTATAGTCAAGCATTCATCATTACATAATATAACGAAAATTATCCCGTAATTCGGTATAAAAGATGATCTAGCATAAAGGGTTACCAATGCTGTCAATAATGTAACAAGAGACTGAATAGAATGGCACTTATTGACATCCAAATTCTTTACTAAGTATTTCAAATAAAACAAATAAAGCATATCGTAAAGTACTAAAGTTACGTTAACCATTTGCAAACCTGTATAAGTGTAAATATAGTCAAGTCATTTTTGCAGGTGGACAACTGAGAATTAAAACATGACGTAAAATAGCAAGAGCTAAAGATATCCAAATTAACTAATTTATACTCCATTTAAGTGCCCCAAAGGTGAACAGAGATGCTTTAGAAGACTTTTAATTAAAATAAAGTTTATGAATTCGAATTCATCACCGCCACATCATCCATTATTGATAGCAACATAAATTATCATAATTATCAAAAACAGTATCAACCAGTATGTGTCCAAAGACAACACCTTTTTATTGCCTCTTCACTTAATAAAAATAGGGAGCCTTTTTTCTAGGGTACAATTGTCATTCAGATCAGAAATAGCCACGAGGTCTAAAGCCAGAAGCTCTTACTTTGAAGAACTTCCTGAAGATTAAAGATGGATTTAACAAATATCAATCTCGTTTCCAAAACTAGTATTATTACACATTCTTTAGTGTTGTCAAGCTTAAAACAAAACGCTTGCATATAAATATTCTAGCCAATATTTACATTAATACGTATTAAATTATAACACAATCAAAGATATCTATAAACTCCGGCATTTACCTAAAAATTAAATACCCATGTAACTAAATAATTATTGCAACCACCGAATATAATCAACCATAAGTAAAATCGTTAAACATCGGGTCGAAACAAACAAATGGTAAGACCGCCATGGCGTAATATAGGTACAACTTACTCCGGAGGTACTAATTAGCTACTAAATTCCTAATGCAGTCCGGAAGGATCCCAAGTTGATGTCTCCGGGAAACAATCAAACCAAAGTCTACCAACTCTCGACGATTCATGAAATATACAGTGCAATTAAAATTACGCATACAATTTTAACTTCACTTGTTAGTAAACAATTTTTTTTACAAGAAACAATGCATAATTATTTTCTAAAACTAATGTAGTATAGGTAGTAAAGATTTAATCAAACCATTTTTTATTACCCACAATAAATTGTTCATACAATGGGGTTTCCTTTAAAAATACGTGTGGATTGACCTACATTTATTACAAAAATTTATACTAATTAAGAATTGGTTAAATTTTATATATGTTTATATTTTAATTCTTATTCAATACATCAATTGCTAAAAGTAAATACATTCATTTAACTAGAAGACAAAAAAAGGTTATTTTATTCTAAAATTTCAGGTAAACAATCGCTGAAGTCATTGCTTTGTCTGTCTGAATTGCAAGTGTAAACCAAGGATTACAATTTAAGTAAATTTGAATTTACAATAGTGGCATGCAGCCATTCTTAACAGCGCCCGCTTGACTAAACATTATAAATTGGCGTTTTATAAGTAGTTGTGTGCAAAAATGGCGTAGCTTCTTGAGTGCAATAGAATATGCACTGCCGATCATGTAATCAATTAAAATAATTTATTCATGGTCTCAAACACTGTCGCCATTGGATTACCTGCAGACGCTTGCCTCTATCATTTTTTTAGGCAGCTACGACCTCACTGTATTGTTTCCTTCTTGGTCTCAAGACCTTAAAAATGTACCCAGATATTTTTTCGTGTAACTATTTTATACAGAATTATTTGAAATTTTGATGAAAATCTATATAAATTAATTTTATTCACAATCATAATAATATACTGTTTTCTAACTTTTTAGAGATTCGAAAAGGAGCAATTGTTAACCGATTTACTTTCCAACCGGTTGGAATATGCTTACTTTCCACCCGGCAAACCCATGCTGTGACGTTTCCCGTGGAACCATAGTAATATTACGAAACCCGATCTAATGGAATTCCTAGAATTCTACGTGTTTTTGCTATATTAGTGTTCCGGAAGTGTATCAATTAAGACTTAATTAAAGACAAAACAAAATTTAAGAAAGTGTTAAATACCGTCCGCGAGTGTATAATTTTAGTTTAATTACAAACAAAAAAATTGCTTAATAATAAGCTATTATATAACATGTTATAAGTTAATCAATAAAAATTGCACAACCTGACGCATAAATTAAATCATCGTTTACCGTCTGAAATCGATAAAGGTTTCAAGATTGTTTTGATAACCAAAATAATTAACACAAGCAACAATCTCAAATGATTTAAATATTAATTAATTAATGAAAACTAATTAAATGATATTGCGTAATATTGCATCACGTCGTACAACGATTTGGTAAAAGCAAATTTATTTGTTATCCGAATTTATTAGATAGCAGATAAAGAAAATCGCCCAAATCCATATTCGCTGAATAAAGAACGCGAATATGAATTTAACTTAAATAAGACGCTTATGCGAATTGAAAGTCAGTCTTCGTATGAGACTCAATACGGGATATTGCCTCGTGCATAAACCGTAACAACTTTTCTGTAAAGTCAAGCTATTTTGTTATTAAAATTTGCAGTGGTCTTCTGGACTCGCCAACACTGCTAAAATCCTGAATACCGTTTAAATGAATAAACCGCTAAAAAGCGCCGCATGCTAGAGATCGATATATACAGATTCTAGAACGAAGACAGACTGAAGTGTAGAATAATATAATTTCAGGAATTCTCGTAACCGAGTATTCCTGGTGTTATCGCCGCCGAACCTGCAACAGAATCAACTTTGGGTCGACCACAAACTAGTTCTTCTGTAACTATTTGTGCCCAACCCTAAGCGCTCGTCAACGTCATTATGCACTGAGTTGTATTGATAGCGGACAAATAACTGCGCTGTATCGAGATTATCCGTTATATAAAACATTCCGTCATTTGCAGACGAGTTGCTATGCAGCGATCTGCAAACGACTCAAAACGTCGTAATGCTTAGCGATACTGAGTGGCAAGAAAGGTCGCGAGTATACGCTAACGCCACCGCACCAGATATCCGTCCTCTGTATAACTTACGTTCACGGCAGCCGTCAAGACCGACGCACCTGTACTCAGATCTCGAAGCATACTTTCGACTTTCGCGCTCAGACATAGCAGGAACGCAGAACTTGGCCGAGATAGAACACGCTGTGCCGACAACTTAGGTTAACGCCGCGACAACATCAAATATTAGCAGCCGTATAAATCTCATACAAAAGCTAACTTTTCGTGCATACATAAATGATTGTAATTAATCCATTTTGCCTGCTATCAGAAAACAATGTTTATTTTATTTTCATTTTGAACTATTATAATTTTGATTTGATTTGTGTAATTACGATGTTCCAATTTTCGTTTAATTTTGTAAATAAATTATTATTACTACCTTTCTTTTTAATACCGCCGAAAACCGAAACGATCATCAATTAAATATTACCGAAATTCGTTCCATGGCCGAAGTCCGAGTGACGTCATTTTAACAAACGACATCCCCCGGTGAATAATTATTTCACAGATATGCCGACCGCGAAGCCGGACGAAGAGAGCCTTCCAAGTTACTAAGGGCATCACCAGGACTCGCCCCGCACGGCCGACCTATCACCGAGTATAATGTCAATTCTTTGTCTTCCCCGTGCACCTTTCATTACGATTTGAAACGTCGTAATGCTAACAACTATTATTTTAGATTTACTACGTGTATTATGACCACACTCGTTATCAATGACAGCTAGTGTCAAAAAATTATTGAACGCTTGTTATTAATTTTATGAATAATGCCAACTTTTGAAGGGTATTTTGAATGATTGTGAATAAAATAGTACACAAACCTCAGCGGAAGTATCATTTCTCTCTCGAGATATAGTTCAGCTCGGTCTTACGGCCTCGGTGAACTAGTTTCTTCCCTAGAGAGAAATGAGATACTTTCCGCCTCGGTAATATACTATTTATACGTGTTAGAGCAATGATATTTAAATTATTTAAATTAAAAAATCAGGTACAAGGTACATATTTAAAGAGAAAAACTCAGCCGAGATAGGAATGCCGGATCTTTAGTCGCGATCCTTAATGCGTTTCAATTTGTCGTTTGTTCAAAGTAATTTTTGAAAGATTTCGACTCATGCGCTTTCGGTGGTACAAATACAAGCGCGTTAGGAGTCACACCTAAGACCTGACATTCAAATCCTAGTTAAATGATTATTTCGAAGTATTTGCCTTATATCCGATTTTAAAAACTTTAATTATTCAAATTGTTCATCATGAATTATTTAATTTCGCATTTCTTATGTATTGCATTAACGTTTAAATTGCCAACTATATCATTTGGTAACTACATTTAGTTCAAATTTAATTTTGGAATAGTCTAAAAAGCTTTGTTGATTAAATAAACAATCCGAAGTGTTAAAGGAATGTTAAATAAATTGGTTCTTCATTTAATTTAAAATTAATCCTTAAATTAGGCTGCTACATTAAGTTTATACGTTTGCCTGTTCGAAGCAGCTTAGTGCAATTTCATGTTACAGTTTCAATTGTTAGCAACAATTATTACTATTGTAATAATTTGTTCTGAGTAACTTCGAGTAGATAAACAAACAAACCTATTGTTTTAATTTTAATAAGTAAAGGTAGTATTCGATCAGCGATTCTAAGAAATTATAGCATCGTGGGGATTTTTCCAGTCTAAAACGCGTAGATTAAATTTAGAATAATAGACGAACCCTACAAACATTCAATTATTTTTAAGAATGTCAAGCAAGGATAGGCAAGTTATCAAGTGGCGTACCTTAATGCTTGTAATAGCTTACATACGAAGTTAAAGTAAGAAATCATTTTACTTCGCGAGGTATTAAAGTAATTCAGAATAGTTTTTCAGATTCAGTCAGTATGAGTAGAACTTTGTAAGATACCGTGGAAGCTAACAACTCCGTTGATTATATAATATTCTGTTGTGTTATGTATCGTAAAATGTAGAGTGTCCTGTGATTTTGTTCCCTATAAGTTCGACATTTTGTGTCGAAATCTACTATTTGGTGGTATTAAACTGTCCATGTGGACGGCTTTATCGACGAAATTTGCACCTGAAAGAATTTTCAGAGATACCATTTATGAAATCATCGTACCAGATAGATTCGTTGTCTTTATTTGAAGACACGTTGTATTCTGCTATGGGCTATTTTACTGTTTCTAACTGAATTTAATCACAAATATCGAAACTTGTTGAGTAAACCTTGTTGTAAATTTGCCAAGTAGAATTGTTAACGTAAACCCTTCAATGAATGCCACAATAATATAGTTTTAAACGTAGATTCTCTATATAGATCTTGGGTATAAGTAATTAGTATGTTGTATCGTTTAACTAATCCAGATATACGTTAGTAAATTACATACTAGTCGACTTTATCAAACGAGTCCTATGTAAGAAACTATGCTGTGTTTATGTTAATTTGTGAGACCTTTTGAACCCTTTATTTCTGAATTAGCAATAAGAATGGAAGCATTTGAGAGGAAATCTTAGCAATTACTTAATTTAAATTTTTAACGTAGTATAACGCCACAGTTAAGTCGGTACGTATCTAGCGGAATTTCAGTTGGCGTTCCTAAGAAGCCGTCTATTTCGTTTTCTGAAACACGCTTAGTGTTTCACAATCTTTCACGATAAAGTTTTCTGGCTTATATTTGCCTAGCGATACTTTCAAGTCAGTGGCATTCTTAACTTATTTTCCCCGAAATATCTACATTTTAAGCAACCTCCACGTAGACTCTTTCAACTCCTTTCCATTAGTTGCTAGCGACCCGAAATCTCACACGTTTATAGAAACACTATACATTTAACGTCTTAATGCTAATTCATCTATGCCAATATTTGGATTATCTTTTAGTAAATACAAATATCAAGAAGAAATATCCCTACAACAATATTTCTGTCCATTAGTCAAACGTCTTGAAATCACTCCGCTTAATACCTTCTCCATTCGAATCCTTAATCCTTAAGGCCATAGTGATACCCATTTCCTTTAAGAACCATCGGCTTTCCCTTTCTGTCGTTCTGTAAATTCCAGGATTTCTTGCAACTTTCGGCTGTCCTAACCTTAAATTGCATTCTGCTGATTCATAAAACCAACGAAATTATTCGTCCAGTATTTTTTTGAACCAAAGTTTTCCATTTTCATCATATATCGTCCGTGACCTAAAATTAAAAATTATTAAAACTTAGTATATTACTATACAAGGACGTTTTCTGTAATACTCATTTATTTTCATTTAAATTGTTAATCTAGTGGTCCTTGTAAGAATACTTAATGTCGTTCAACTACTATTTCTCTAGCTAAATATGCAATCATTTAGTTGCGCTTTATTTTCTCATTTAGAAATAAATTTCTGTGAGATACGAGGGCTGATCTCTATACTCTATCCCTAACCTATTTCGTATCAAGAATTAAAACTATATTTAATAGAAAGGGCATCCTGGACGCTCCTGAATTTACAAGTCTCTGCCACAAAATGGATGCCAATGAGCAAAAGTGTGTGATTAAATATTTGTTAAAAAAAAGCCATTAAAACTAACGGAAATCCATGCAGATTTAACTGTGGCTTTATGGGACTGCGCAGTGTCGCATCACATAGTTAAGACGTGATGCCGCGAAGTTAAGCTTGGAAAAACATATTGTTAAGATCGGCTGGCTGGCAAAGTTATGGTTTTATTGTTCTGGGATACTTAAGGTGTATCGTTAGTTGATTACTTCCAAAAAGGAGCTACTATAAAAGGTTCCTACTATCCACAATTAATAGTCCAATTGCGTTAAGTTGTAAAAAACAAAGCGGTGAACGTTAACGAAAGGAGTGTTACTTCATCAAGTTTGCCATTCGTGATGCGAGGTTTGAAGTCGTGGATCACTCGCTCGATTCTCCAGGTTTATCCCCGGGCGCTATCGGCTGTGCCAAAAACTTAAATAAGATCTTTAAGGAAAGGAATTTTTGACCAACGAACAAGTAAATAGGAAGTTCAACAAAATGCTGAGAAAATTTCTTCCAGGAGGCGGTTGCGATGTTGGAGCGTTGATGGGAAATCCGCGTCCAACTTTATCCTTTTCCCAATTATAATTTTTTAATTTTTTTAAACTGTTTCACAATTGGATTTTCTTTCTTGTTACTGGCTTTTGTAAATCATTCTCTTTGGTATATTACTTTTTATATTTAGGTATTGTTCTAAGTCACAATTAAGCGTTTGATTGGTTCTTGGATCATATTTTTGACGTGAAAAAGCGTATTAGAGAGAATTACCAAAACGAGACTTAATTCTCATTTTTCGTTGGAGCCAACCCTTGCGCTCATAGTATTGATTTTATTTCTTGTTTTATTTATAAAGGCGGAAGATAATAAGATCTCCATTGCAACAAATATACACTACACTAAAAACAATTAGGGATATAATCGAAATAAAATTACAAGGCAAAAATTGCTATAGAGTACTTGTTTGGTGATTTTTAAGCAATATTGGTACAATTATCGTCACCTATTTTAGTAAAACAAAACAAAATTTTATTAAAGTGAAAGCTGTAACAGTAAATATCTATACAAAAATTAAAAACAAGTGTTCGCTCAGTTTGTATATTCTTCGAATGATGTTGTTAGTAACGTCGTGAGATAATTGTTGCTATGGTTTAAATGAAAGAAGTAATAGTTTTTTTTTCAGGGGCCGGTACAAAGTGTAACTGCACATTAGATTTTAATTTAGAAAACATTCTACGCAGTACTATAGATGTTTTAGATACACAAAGCGGCACAAAATCTTCTGTGTAAAATGACGGCCTTGCTTTTAAAACCCTACGAGCTAGTACTCTGGGAGCAAAAGTTTACGGTTTCATTTTGGGCGTTTATAACGTAATACAAATCCTTTTTAATGCCACAAAACGGCATGAAGTTATCTTTATAAAATTATACATTCCTTGTTGGAACTCCAAGGAGTGGCACAGAGCATGGCTGAACTTTGGTATTTGATTTTTATATTAGCTCCATAGCAAAAACATTTTTTCAGTGGTACAAAGCTATATCAATACAATGACACTTTCATCTTTGTAATCCCAAGAAGCGGTAAAGAGAACAACAGAACTTCAATCTCTGATTTCGGGCATTTCCTGCGTAGTACAAAATTCTTTTTGGCGCTACAAAACTCCTGTTTAACGACGATTTAGAACTACTTTCCTTCAAAGTCACTGTTTCATGCAATACATTTTTCCCAACTTTTTATTCATTTTCTAAATCTCTGTTCTTAGTTTGGTCAACATATTCATAGTAACTTACACTTCCGAGCGGATGCAAAGTGTTTGCCTTTCAACTCTGGGAATAATCAGAAGCCCCACGAAACTTAGTTGGAACTATACAGAGTGTTTGAAATAACTAAAGCTCAGTATTCTCTGTTTAGAACAAAAATTTCGCCCATTTTCTTTAATGGTATCTGTTAATTGTCATGAGACTCATCTTGCACAAACATTTTTGTAGGTCCCTATATTAATTTAAAGCTTCAAAGGAACATATTTTTGCTAAATTCGTTGATGCTGAGGAATCAAAGCATTCACTCCTTGATGAATTTCGTCCTGTGTCACAGAAATAGGTCGCACGGCACACACTTTTACATCCATACATCTGGTGGCGTGGTCAGACTAAATAAAAGTCACACCCGTAAACATTTTGACGATTGAAGTTTGCGATTCGTAAGTCTCTTTTGGTAACGCCCCCATTTTTAAATTTTTCGGCAGTTTAGAAAATGTTGCAATTTTTTCTCTTGATAGAATCTACATAAACGTTCATTGAATTCGTTCAAAAATATTTTGATTCGTGAATTCCTTAATGTATAAAATTTTGAATGGATTAAGATTTTTGATGCAATTTAAAATCCTTCGATAGGATTTTATGTAGATTACAGCGAGGAAAACAATTTAACATTTTCTAAGGAGTGGGTTTTACCAAAAATCGATCGCCCAGATTTATGTGGGCCCTTTTTCCTAAAGGTAACATGCCGTGAAGGCGTAAAGGTGGAGATATGTGACACCAAAAAATTCTGGCTGCGCAAGTGACATATTCATTACCATAAACGTCTTTCAAACGTGCTGAGTTTCGATTGGAGCACAACCTTCTGGTGCGACATTATGTTATACGTAGCTCTTGTGGTATTTATTTCAAATGAGTAATGCTTTTGGAGGGTAGCAAGCAGGAACCTGAAACAGCATAATCACGGTATCGCAATCACTATCCGCGTGATATGGTAGGAGACTTACTTACCATTCCACCCTCGTATATTAGTTCGTGATTTTAAAATAAGGAACATCAGGTCAATTAATCAACCGTAACAGCTTATAAATGGGAAAAATCTTTGTTAGTGTCATAGGAAATTTTATCTTTGTCATAATTCAAAAATCTTAATTTTAATATAATATTAAAACAATAACTTCAAATATTTTTGGATCGGTATGCATATTTGTTAAAAATAGCAACTGTTTTATTTCAGGAGCTGCTATTTAGTGCGACTTCCAACATGTACCATGAATTTTTAAAAATGCGGAGAACCATGTTGTAAAATACATTTTAAGAATATCCTTCCCTGTATCTACATTTTCAAACAGTGAAAATGTTTCAACTTCCCTATTGCAACATGAAAAGGGCCGTATCTGTAGTCACGTGATTAATTATCCTTACAACTGACACATCAGGGCGCCATGATTTTCAAAAATTTACTCTGCAGCATCAAGATGCGTTTAAATTTAACGTATCAATATTTTATGTCATGAAGTTTATTCCAGGTAACGTAAATAATTTAAAAGATAAAAACGTAGCGAAAGAATTAACTGGGATAATTATTCTTGGGCTTTATAAGATTAAACACACAGAAATTACGAAAACGTAAAATGATTACTTTTTAGGGGCTGTTATGAATGATTAGAATAAAGGAATATACTGCAAATACTTTTTTGACTGCTGTTAAAAATTACTGCTCTAATCCTCGGTTAATTTGGTTCTTGTGTTAAAGATGTGACAGTAGATGTGGACATTTTTGCACAAAATTTTAATAAATGTGGGTATATGTAAACCGCTGGTTAAAATATACAGGAATAAAAAGGGCGAATTCCAATTAGTCCTAACGGTTGATCCTTGGATGTCGTTAACAAAAACATGATTTGACAGGATATAATGACAATGCGGGGTGTCGGTGATCCCGTTACGCACATGTGCTAATAGAGCCCACATGCAGATGTGGTTCATCCTCAGGCGAACGAGATGCTTCAGGGTAGCCCCTGGAACCCCAACATCACTACCGTCTGTGCGCACCGAGAGGGACGCGGCGGTGGTGGTGGCGGTGGCAGCGACATATCCTGGATCCCCGCCCGCTGTTCTCGCCTATGCAGTGATCAATAGACGCTTTCTGTGCTCCGGTCAGAGAGCTGCAGCAGCACTTCCTTCTCAAAAGCCGTGCTTCTGTTTACCACTTGACTTCTCAGATTCTTCAGCTTTCGAGGTAAATTTACTTGTTATGTTGTATTTTGATTTTAATAGTTAGAAATATTTTTTTAAATAATTTAGGCGATCGGCGAATTTTTTTTAACTATAATTAGAAGTAGATTATATTTGGTAATAAAAGTTTTGCCATTAAAATTGATGAATGCGTTTTAGGTCTACAATAACGACCTGTTTTTTATTGAGACATTTTAATATAATGTAAGACGCTTACCGGCAATCATGCAATCGAATAAATTGTTACCAGTTCCTCCAATTTATAAAAATTGCAATTTAATTCATTTTAATGTATACACTTAGGGAGCGTTATTTATCTTACAATTTTCATATTTTCTTGTTAAAGAAATGCACGATAACCTTTTGAACTTCAAATTTGCAATATATACTTTATTTGTCCCTGTTATTGATTATGTCTATGCAAAAAGTAATTGTTTGTCATTTTTAATAATAATTTTTTAACATTGTTGTGTTGAAGTTGAATGACTCATTTATTAATCAAGTATTTTCTGATAAAACAATTTTTGTTGAGCATCTTTTATAATTATTTAATTCCAATTTTAGAATAAAGTTTTTGTCAAGTGGGGATTTAGAATAATAAAACAGGTTAAAAAGCCTATTCCAAGGCATTTATTTAATGTAAGTACTGTGTAAATCAGATCTGTCAAATCCATTAACCTATTAGGGCTGTATTGAGATACTGAGATTATGACCCCACCACACCAAATCTAAAGAATAGAATTGAATAAAATGAAGACTCATAAAAAATATTGTTAATCGAGGAAAACTTTTTTTATATTCATTGTACATGTTTAATTTAGATTTAATGACGTTTAAATTTTGTAGAACAAAGTGTAACGTATCTGAAGACAAAAATTAACATCATTATATATTTTTGTCATAATCACATAAAAGTGTATCAACTTAATTGACTAATTAGAATTGAGATTGACGTTAAACGATGACTCAATATAATTTACAAATTTTGGTAAATGCACGACTATTGTTTTAAAATGTTAATGGTACAAATGGTTGCATTTCTTTTGTCTTGATTTTAACATCTAAAGTATTATGTTTTGCTTTAAGTTTTATTCTTGACTATTTAATATAAATGCTATAAATGTAAAAAAACCATTATGCAGTAGTAATGCTTGACGAAAATTATTAAACAATTTGGGTACACAAATCTAGTTGCTAATCCAATATCACATCATAATTCTGCGTACCATTAAATAATTGTTTGTATTGCATACCTGAGTTTTATTAAAATTTCTCCAAAAATGATATCGACGAGGGTTGAATGAAAACTTGCTTTCGTTTGATTAGATAGGAGTATTTCAATAAATAAATATAAAAGTAATTTTTAGCTCGGTTCAAACGGGCAGTGCCGCATCCGTTCTTATTTGCGGACACTGCCGAAAAAAAACCGAATGTAAAGGGTGTTCAACTTTGAAGTTGCCTTTCGAATTTGAAATAAAACATACTTAGATCAAACAATATTTTTATTTTAAGTTAAAGCATAAAATGGCGGTTAATAATGGAACATAATATCGGGCAAGTGATCTCTTGACCTTTGTCAGGACATTATCCTTTTGCTAAATTTTTTATGACCGCCACATAATTCCGGCAATAGCAGTCATAATGTTATCCCTAACGTCCTGAATCGTTTAATATTTTTAACCCCATAGAAAAAAGTTTAAAGGCGTTAGGTGGCAACATCCTAGGCGGCCAGTGAGATTATTTTCTTTTGAAATCACTCTGGCAAAAGATCCAATGTTTTGTATGTATGTGAACTGACACCGTTTTGTTGAAACCGCACTTGCTGAACATCCATACAGTCCAACTCGTCCCATAAAAGGTTTTCAATGATGGTTCTGTATCAAGCACCTGTAAAAGTTAATGCAATTCCAGCTTCATTTTAGAAAAAATTTGGGCCAATAATACATCTAGCCTGAGCGTGCATTGGATTCTCCAGTATTTGTTGCGAACTTTCCTTATCCCATATTCTGCAATTTTGTTTTTTCACATAACCCCCAAGGTTAAAACGTGCTTCAACACTAAAAATAATTTTGTTGAAAAAATTCTTGTTTTTTTCTAAGGCCCAATTAATAAACGGACGTTGTGACTGGTGATCGATTAGCTTCAATTCTTGTGTCACCTACATTTTATAGGTTTTTAAAGGAAGATCTGTTTATGTAAAGTTGTGATCGATAACGAATTGATGTTTTTGGTGTCTCAGCAACACCTTCATTTATACCACCCGCATTTTTAGGAGAACAAACTCTACGATGATACACACTCTTTTCTGCATTATTCACGGTACTGATCTCCTCAAATTTATTTATAAAATGGGGCGTTATTTCTTCCGGTTTTCGCAATACTTTCCCCATATTTGTAATGAGTTACAACACGTTGTTCAGCCGAATATCGTTGCATAACTCAATATTGCAATGTTATTAATTCACATTAAATCACAATTGAGTACAATAATATAAATGGCGATTAATTCAAGAAGCAACCTCAAATTTGAACACCCGTTAGAGTATTGAATAGTGTTCCTAAGTAATCATCGTTTTCGTCACTGTGCAGTAGCAGCATATTATTAAAAGAAGGAAGCAAAGCTCTTGGAAGATTTAAATATTAGAGTGGAAGTGCATGCGACAGACATGATAAACTTGTCGCCGTGTGTGACCTACATGAGTTTCCCTAGAATTTTCGGCGGTGTGTACCGAGATCTGATATTCTCAACATAATCACCGTGGACAACTTCTTCCATGGACAAGTTTAGCGAAGTCGCTCTATTTCTGTATCCAGTATTTAACAATCTTCTGAATTTTTTCATCGAATGTATAATGATATCCATCAAAATCTTCCTCCATCCTCGGAAAATACTACAGTAGCAAGGCGTCAAGTTTGCATTGTATGGTCGAAACTGTATTGTGGTAAGATTTAGTCGCTTAATTCCCTGACATTAGTATGTTGTAGGAAAACTTGTCCATTGTACCCGCGAATCCTCCGTAAGCGCTTGTTTAAAGCTTGAAACATTAAAATGTATTGTTCAGAATTGATTATTGTCCTAACTTTAAACAAACGATTAAGGAGGATACTTAGGAACTAGTGCTCCTGACAATGCCAGGCCACACTACCTCACGTATATCCAAAATAATATTGTATCTAGCATATTTGATGCCCCGCGATTTACGTTTATTCTCAAAGATGAAAGACCTTTGTGGGCATCAAGTGTGCATCAAATGAAAATGTTTTGAGAGGTGTCAAGCATTGGTTACGGAAACAAAATGCGGACCTCTTCTGTGAGGATTACACTAAATTTGTTCATTGTTGGTAGAACGTGTCCAGTTATCTAGTGACTATATTTCATTTATTAAAATATTTCTACCCAATCAAACGTTACGCTTATAGAGGCATGAGCTTTCATTCAATCTTTTAATTATTTAAATAAAAAAAAATTCATTTGACCTTCCTATTTAGTATTTAATGGAAGGGGTTTATTTTGTTTGTTTGTATGTTTTTGTGGCTGAGGGATCGGGATGCGGAATTTTCCTTGAATCTCTTGGACTGGAACTATTATCTGGCTATTTTGCGATGCATACTAGAATTTTGCCGAATCTGGAGGAGTTCCACCGCCAGTAGGAATTTTTAACGTGCTAAACATAATATTGACAAGGGAACTATGATTTTACTTCTTTATCCTAGAAGAAGGTGTGTTTTTTTTAATTCTTTTCCACTGAAAAATTTACCGACCTCGAACGAGTTTGAACGCGCGTTCCTCGGGTGCAGAGGCAAACATATTAACTACTACACCAGTCGGGGTCGGCAATCGAAGGCGTATCTTATTATTGAGTTTATTACAGATCAGAAATGCAATTCTGGTTACAAGTTTTTAGGCTCGCCGCATACGTGCGTTGAAAGTTATGCTAAAGGAAAATTGTATTGACGTGACGCAAACACCATTTAAACTAAATGTTGCGTAATAGTGACGTATTCTCACGTTTGCGTGTTTTGCACTTAAAACACTCTTGATCTATTGAAATAAAAGTTATATAAAAATAGTGCTTGCTGCCTCTTTCATACAGGGTGTCTCAGATATTCTTAAATACTTGTTTGTCAAATTACGTGATATATGATATAAGCAACAGGGTGGTGGAAGTAGTCCAATCGAGAGTGGTTTTTGGAGATTCAGCAGCCAGGCAGAACTTTACGGGTGAACAACGTGCGTTTTATTATCAAAACTGTAATTCGTTAGTTACCGCGCGACGTCTATATCGACAGTATTATGGATTACATGATATTAGGAAGGTTTCAACTGCTGCTACGATATTGTATTGCCAAAAACTGTTTCAATCTATAGGCTCCACCCCTGAAACGCATCGGAGAGGACGTTCTCGAACCTCTAGAAGTATCGAAAACGTAGAACTTGTTCGGGAATTGGTTATAAACAAAATCCGTATATCGCAATATTTAATCATTATTTCGCATTAAAGTTGCGTCCCCAACCAGATTATACCGACAGCCCGTGGTTCCAACAGGATGAAACAACTTGTCACACGTCCAATGCCGCGCTTCAAGGATTATTTCCTTATGTTACCCAAAGTATTGGCCCCCAAGAAACCCCGACTTATCGTCACTAAATGTCTTTCTGTGGGATACCTTAAAAGGAAAGTTTACAATTTCTTAGTGACTAAAACTTAAAATTCAAGAGGATATTTCTCGCATATCTCCAAATATATCTCGAAGGGTATTCATTAATGTAAGCCAGCGGTTCGAAGCGTGTCGCCAATATAATGGACACCTATTAGATGACGTTATTTTTACGTAACAAATCTCTCAAGTTTGTAGTTTTAGTTCATGTCATTAAAAAATTGTTAAGTTAATTTTTTTTGTCGTATGTTAATTTTAAAATATTTAAAAACTTTTGAGGTACCCTATAGTTAACTAAAATGAATAATTCATTAACAAGTTTTGTTATAGTCGCAACCTTTCTAACATCCCGCCGCCGCCACACCGTAATAAAAATTAAACCTTAACATGTTAGTGCTATATCGTAGCTGATTTTAGTTCAGATAAAGATTGAAGCGATTCTTATTCATTATTTTCGACGTATTTTTAGTAATGATAGTCAAAATTTCTAATTTTAGGTAACCTGGATTTTTCGTTGCATGTCTCGCTATAATTTTTACACCTGTAAAGGTTTCTTTTTCTCTAAGCCCTTATTTGTTCAAAAAAATAACGCTTGTTGCGAAAATAAAATTATAAAATCAGAAAATAAATCAAAATGTCGAATATCTTAATGTTAAGGTAATATTAATTAATCAATGATAACGTTCTACTATTTATATAGGATGTCCGTGAAAGAGGATCATTACGCCAACAGTAAATGCATCTTGATATGCACGACAAAAAACTCTAATAAATTATACCTCTAAATTGTTCAGCTTTCGACACATTTGCAATTAGAGTTTTGAATCCGGATTTGCCTGTTAATTTGATCGACTGTAGCCGTTCATTAAATTATTCGACTATTGTAACCGCCGTTCGATATGTTGTATACGTTACAGTATTGATGATGAATGCCGGTTATTTAATAAGTACTAGACCCTATTTAAAACAAATTTCAACAAACTTTAACTGAACGATAGATTTAATTAATAACAAAGAAGTTTAGTCAATATTTTGTATTTAACTGTCTTTAAAATTATAAAAATCTGTATATTTATTAATCCTATAACACGACAATTAAAATTTTCTTATTTAAAATTTGTGGTCATTAGACAAGGCACGAATGAATGCAAGCGAATAATTTTAATATACATAAGCGCTTAATTGCAAGAGCATTTCAAAAAGCAATTTTTAATACACTTGATTGACAAACATTTTTAAAGACGCATACGAACGGCTTCATTTATGTATTCTGCAGGTACTTAGAATCATTACTTCCATAGTTCAATAGTTCCATAGTAGCTATAAAACTGATTTACCTTAGATAAAACTACAACTACAACTAAGGTAATATGTTATTTAAAAGAAGTAACAGCGTTATTTGTATATTAAATATTATAATTTAATGTTATTACAGGTTCATATTTGTGATTGATTTTTATGTAAAAATTTGCAAACATTTTTTCGAATTGGGTTAAAGCTTTTAACAGATTTGTGTACTCATATGTTAAGCAATACTCCTTATTTTCTGGACACTTTGTACACAATGCAGGTTAATTAGCATATACGTATTATTTAAAGAATTGAGGGGCTATTTACACAATGCACTTTCAATATAAATAAACATTTAACAATGTATTATAAAATAAAATTGAAATGGTCAGGTAGTTTAAAGTATTTAGTCATTAATCCATCTTTATTTATTCTAACAATATAATCCCTAAGAATATAACTCAGAAATATGCATTTAAAAATTTTGCTTTTGTTTTATTTCACTGAACTTAAATGTGTTTGAACTTATTAATTATTTAAAGTGCTTGTTTAGTTCTCTATTTTATTCAATACAATCGCTGCAGTTTTTAATATTCAATGACTAACCTTTTTCTGTTGTATTTTAATTCTTACACAACCGATGGATTGATTTCGTTGTGCCTATCTCAAATGATAATTAATTTGGTTTGTTGTACTGGATCTTATGTAATATGTTTTCGTAAATAGCGAGATAGTTTTTTATTATATCAGCGACTAAGTCGACTGAGTATTATTTAAGCACTCAATGTGATTTTTAGTTATTTTATATTGTTTGCCGCACTTGACCTCATGAATAGTTGATTTGTTCAAATATTCATAAATAATATAGCCTCAGTTTATTTTAGCTAGCATCTCATGTAGTGTAAATTATTTATAACTTATTTAAATTATCGATGTTTTTAATTACGATGGGAATCATCAATTTTACTAACAAGTACTTTGTGTTTTCATGTTACAGCGTTGTTTATTTCTTTTTGTATTACCAAAGTGATCCAAGCTGCAGAAAAGCGTAAAATCATGAAAATATATTAGTCGACACCGACTGTGTAGTAAAACATGAAACTTCTATAGCAAGGTTGTACAACAACAACAACTACTACTACTAAACGAGAAAGGCAATCTTATATAACATGATGTTATAAAATTTTTGTATTTTCAATATATTGTTATCCATTACGCTGGGGTAAATATCAAAAACAGTTACAAATCTTTGTTACTAACGAAATTAGCAATACCTGAATAACAATATAAGGAAGTATTTCGTTATATTAAAAAAATATTAAGTTTTTCTTTATATATTGTAGTTTTCTATAAATTCACTACCTTTTAGTTTGGCGCTCTATTCTGATATTTTTATTAAATAACTGTTGTACACATTATATGGTTATTATTTCTTAAACAAAGTGGTTTAGTATCGAGCCTCGCGAATTGATAGCGCATTTTTTTGCATTTAAAAGTTTAATTAAAAACCACGAATTATATTAAAATAGCATCATGCTTATCTGATTAAAAACTTTCAGTTGTATGTTTTAAGCATGTAGGTAAAAACTGTGTTAAAAATTCTACCCCATTTTAAACAATTGTTCTTAAAACTTTTTTCGCGCTTTTTTCTATTATTATTTACTGCAACCGTCAACAATTGGTATATTCAATGAAATTCTCAATTTAAGCGACAACTCTAAAATGTCTGAAACCATGAGCTATGACTTATTAAGTAATTTCGATTGATATCGTTGTGATGTTTCAATTTAATTGTTATGAGTGTTTCACAAACAAAACTGAGGATTAAATTGAGTACAACTAAGCAATAGAAAACTACTTTGTAACTCTTGATTCAAATTTTCCCAGCCGTGAGAACAGTTCATTATTTGATTATGTACTAGCGTTTTATTACTTATCTAACTAAACTATTAGAGTTTGTTTCACTTAAGAAGTACACAAGGCGCCACATTCAGTTCTGTTTAACTTAAATATGTTTAACGTGCAAGCTCAGTTGAATTTCTTATGCGAAACGAACTACAATCACTAAAATTTAATTATATATTCATTTCCTCTCTTTCGTTAATTTAATTTATTTAAACATTTAAATTTTGTGCTTTTACAGACGTACTGCGCCCATGCGTATATTATCACCTTTGTAAATCTTAGAAATTTTATACGTTTTGGTTAATTAATTTGAACTAAATTTTGGGAACAAATACTTTATTTAAACACATAAATTATAATTTTGATACTAAAAGCATTATTGTATCCCATGATTAATTATGGGACTTTAATTTTAAATTTGTTGGTATTGTTTGCAGTTTAAAATTTATATTTCGAAATTTTCATAATATTGATAATATGAGTATGCGTTCTTCAGTTTATAAGCTTAAATAGTTATGGGTGGCTAGGTTTACATTTGTTAATGATTTTTTTTATATTTTAATTAAATGCTGTTAAGGGTTTTTTATTTTTCGTATGATGCTATAAGTAATATCTGTTTCTTTTAGCCTTCATTAGAAATAGTTACTTAAACTTAAAGGGCCTGCATTTCAAATTTTATTAATTTTTTTGTACTCAATGAAATTTCATCCTTGAGAATTTGTTTTTGAAGTATATAAGCGTTGTTTTCTTTCTTGTGACAGCAAAACCTGTTATATGTCAAAATTATTCCACAAATACTACGACATTTTAGTTGACATTTTTTGTGTTTTATAACAAGTTGAAAAGGAAGGTGTAAAACCGTGTGCAAGCAGGCTTTAATATACGGGATGTCCGGGAAACGAAGAACATTATGGTGATAGCAGGTATATCTGGATCTGTAAAACCTATAATAAAAGTTTTCTAGATCATATAGTTTTTGAAATATTGGCAACTAAATTCTTCAGTCTAATAATCCTATATGTTAGTCTTGATGATTGTACAGTTATCCATAAAATTATTTGACTATTTTAAACGCTGTTTGTTTTGTAATATACATTGCCGCGTTTAATGACGCATATCGATTATTAATACTAGGCGTTGTTTAAAACAAATTTAAACAAACTTTAGGAGAAGTTTAAATATTAAAAAGAATTTTAATCAATATTTTAAGTTTACACAGTTGTCAGTCCACATCTGTTTGATATAGCCAAGGTAGCAGACAGCCTAGAGCTGCAAATATTTTCCTGTCCGAGTGGCACAATAGTTTTTCGCCTATTTTTTGATGCCTAAAAGGATTTTAAAGTTAAGCATATTTTTTTAAAATAATTGAATTGAAATTTGGTAGTATTGCATTTATTTGACATATGAGATAAAAGTTAAAAATTAAAATAACTGTATCGTAGTGTAATAATAAAATATGAGTGCAGAAAAAGGTTTGATCAAAAAATAACATTAAGGAAACACTTCCTTCATTAACTACGTTTATTAATTTTACAACATGATTCAAAATTTCATTATACAAGGCGTGAGTTAGTGGCAAACAAGAATTTTGATGTATACATTTATAACACAAGAAAATATTTGACAACAATTTTGGATGTGATACATTTACAACTGTTTTAGACAGCTTTTAAAATTATGCACTTTTTAATCAAACATTTCATTACGAGAAGCTTACTTTTATCGAGATTTGTATAAAACAGACAGCTTCACCTAGGTATTCTACGGAATTGAGTGCGTATGGAATGCAAATGTTAATGTTCCATTCGATGATTATAATAATCATGTCGTAAAATAAGTTTATCAAACGTAAAATTTCACTATAAATTCTTATGTATATAATTAATGATTCACGATCATATATAGAAAAAAAATCCAAATTGTAGTACGTAATTATAAAAGTATATCTTCGAATTTTTACTGCAATAACATCCAAAGAGCTGATATAATTCGTTATAGAAAAACAAGCAGAATGAGGTACGTAATCTAATGCGATATAAAATAAATAAAACAAAGCTGTTTGCATTTTTCTTGCAACTTATTTCTATACAAAAATTTGAAAGAACGCCTGATTTCCCAGACACCCACACCTTCGATTACACCATGCTAAGTTAAAAAATTGAGTTGTGCAATAAATAAAGTGAAATAATATATTATGCAACAAGTGGAAGAAGTCGCATTTCAACTGCGAGATATTTTTTTTTCACTCACTCAATGGCTACGTTGTCTTGCTCGTGAAAAAATGTTCGAGCAGTTGAAGTGGAGAGTTTATAAGAGATCTAAATAGTACAGCACGAATTCTAACAATAACTTTATACGTGAATCGTTAAAATCAGTATCGAAAAAGTTTTCCCGAATTTTCGATTAGCGGATCAAAAACATTTAGGGTTACTACGATAAGTAAAAGGTGTGCTAGGAGTTCAATAAATTTAATAAGACTTTTTGATAGCATTTTACCAGTTCTAAACAAAACTGTTAATAATCAAAGCGTTAAAACCAGAATCATCATGATTTTTCTTATGAATTGAGAAGTAAAATGTTTTTTGTTTTAGCAGTTCTGATGAAAGCTCTGTGTAACATAATCTGAGGAGTTTTAGAACAAAATCCTGTGGTGTTATCTTTTGTAGCGCCACAAACATAAAAACAAATAATATAAAGATTTTTAGGTAAATAGATTTTTATTTAACAGCTAAACTCAAATTCTGAAATTCGGTGGGAGTGGTGTGGGTGTGAGGACGCTGAGTAAGACCTAATTTCTAAACGTGGTTCTTAATATTAAACAGGAAAAAAATTTAGGCTTAAACGATCGTATGCCAAAATAACTGATATGGTCATATACACGAGGGTCATTCGGAATGTAAAGAACGTCGTTTTATACAAGTGACTGCGTTCCCCCACCACCGGTTGCTGACTGTGGCACTTTTTCGCTTCAGTCTAGCAGTAGCTACGAACCGCTATGATTGATTACTGCTTAGATTTGCGACGTTAAAATGTGTGACAAAATTAACGATCTCGCCAAGTTTGCGATCGCAGTGTTATTCGCTTTTTAAACGCGCAAAAAGTGCGACCCATCGAAATTTATAGATAGGTAACTGAGGTTTACGGTAATGTGATGAACGAAGCGTCAGTTCGAAAATGGTGCATCATGTTTAATGGCGGACGGATAAATGTTCACGATGAAACACGCGGCCTATCACCATTCTAAACAAACTGCGCAGAATGCTGATCAGGGATATCGTTCCCCTTCACGATAATGCACATCCACATGCAGCTGTATTGACACAGGACTTGCTTCAGCGGTTTGAGTGGGAAATCTTTGAACATCCGCTATACAGTCCAGACTTAGCCCCAAGTGACTATCATTTATTCACCAAATTGAAAAACTTTTTGGGTGGAAACCGCTACGCAAGTGATGATAAACTTAAAGAAGCCGTTAATCAGTGGTTTAACAACTTGGCGGCATTTGAGTATCCAGACGACATAGAAAAGCTGGTGAAGCGACAAGTGCTTAAATTTGAAGGGTGACTATGTAGAAAAGTAGCTTAGACATCAAATTGTATGTAAAATAAAGTTTTGTTTTATTATACCTAATAATAATCTCTGTAAAAAAACGTTCTTTGCTTTCCGACTAGCCCTCGTATAAATGCCGTATACCAGGAATATACCAGTTATTTTATGTTTTATACCAATAACAAAACAGTCGGTTGTTTCTGATATATCGTGTAAAAGAGGAGACAGCGTTGCTACTGAATGATGACCTGCACCACTGTTTCCAACAATTGATATTTTGTATTTGGACAGGAAAGGGGAGTATCGTGAAGAGAATAATAGTTAAGTTGTAGAATTATAATAATAAGTCACACTCTTTCCGGCAGCATCGTTCTTCAATTGCCTCTCCTATCAGGACGCTCTTCTATTTCTCGAAAACTAATTCAAAATAATGATGGAAACTGTATACCGAAGTAATATTCGTAATATACAGGGTGATTTTAAAATTCAGTGACAAATTTGGAGCATCAAAGGGGGATAGTTCCAAATCAAGAGAAAAAATGCCTTTTAAAGAATTTCTAGTCGTTTCCAAGAAAACGGCTTTTAAAGTAAAGCGGTAAAATTGTTTGAAAGGCACTGCAATAGCGGACAACGTCATTTTAAGTGAATAAACATATAAATAAGCATACGAATCGATTGTTACCTCATTCTAAGACCGTAAAATCAGGGACATTAATTTCATTTATAGGTTTGTTCTCACATAGGAAAGTTATATGCAACGTCAAATTTTCAGGACTTTTGTATTTTATCACACGCCTTTGAACAATGGCGTCTTAGATTTTTCGTTACTGAAGTGCAGAAATTTTCAGTTATGTGTTTATTAACGTAATTGCATTTAGTTTTAAAGTTCAACACCGTGTTTGTGTCATAATGGATTAACTAATATCGAAAAAGATAAGTTTTTCAGTTCTCATTGTATTATCTAATTTTAAGTTGCAATTCAATTGCTTTGAGTTTATGTTTATAAGACTTACATTCAGTGTAATTTAAAATCGTACACGTAACAATAAACGAATGAAGAATTAAAACTCTTTACAACTTTAAAAATTAAAATGGCTCGAAAGGTAAGTTATCAAAATTATGGTACTTACAAAAATTTTTGTTTCTATAAAATACAAACGAATAAAATTGTAGGTCATTGTGTAGTGAGATGGGTCAGTTTTACATAAATAAACAAATACAGCTGCAGTAATTTGATATTATTGAACATGTTATTTACTTTGCGATATTTTGTAGAAATTGTATTGTATATACATTTTCCTGATGTTTTCAAAAAGTCGACAATTTCAAATTTTTCCAAAAAAGGTGTTCTATTTTATGTGATTTTGTTGTTCATGGACGTGGTAATACCTTTATAGTACCGTGTTAAAGTTTGTCGGTGGATTTTAAAATCACCCTGTATGTATTACAACGGATGCATCTTATAGACCGTAAAATACATTTTAATATTAAATAAGTTGGTCGGTACCATTATATTTTCAATATTAATTAATGGGCACCTGATTAGAAAATAAATTTATATAATAAATTGCCATTTAGCTAAAGTAAACTGCATTAGTTATCCAAAAGAGCAGAAGGAATTCCGGACTGTTTTATTTTACTAACAATTTTTGAGTATTAAATAATGTAGGTATTATATAAAACTTTTTAATTATTAACAATAAGGGATTACACTTGACTAAATCTCTAAAGAAATCAAAAAACCATTTACACAACAGACATTTATTTACTACAATTTCAAAAATGTTTAATATATTTCTTAGAAAGCAACGTTTTATTACTTTTCAGCCTCTTTGATCTTTGTAAGTATTTCAATTGAAAATTTTTTCAATATTTATGTATTTCAACGTCATAATCATAGAAAATTGTAGAATCTTTCAAGTCTGCAAAAACTCTTTGTTAAAAATGTTTAATTTTGCGCAGACGTTTTTATACTTATTTAAGTTAAATTAGGAAACCTTTTAGAAAAAAGTTTATAACTAAAATAATGGGAAAGCATTTTATGCGAGCTATTTAGTTAGATTTTCAGAATTGCCATGCCCTAATTTAAATTGTCTCATAAGTTTGAGCAATTTCATCAAGGCTGCAATTATTTATCAAATCTCGCAATTTAATTAGGTATATCGATCAATGTGTTACATAAGCAATTTTCTTATAATTATGAAGCTTTACCTAGAAAACATGTAACGTTCAAAATTTACTTTAAAAATTTGTTAAACAATAATTGAATACTTGTATCTATTGAAAAATAATCACCCAACAAGTGTGATAAACGCGTTCCATAAATTAAATACCGCATCGTGCCAAAACATGATTTGGCAAATAGATTATGACACTGGCACGTGCCTCGTGGTACGAGCTTTCCCACATTATGTGCAATACTTCATTGGTTTGGTAATAGCGCGATCAACTTGCTCTTTAATGAACTTCCGTAGAGTTATAATTTGTGGTTACTACCCTAATATGCATTCCTGGGACCTTGTTGCAGATATTGTATTCAATTGAGAGAGTACTAGATTAACCATAATTAACCAGCTAAGTTTTAACATATTTCTGGGCACCGTTTAAGATCCTTAACGTGTCTATTTAATATTTTTTGTATAATACACTGAATACTTCAGTTGTTGCCTTAATTATTCTGCAATTTTTATTTTAAGCATAAAATTAAGCGCAATGTAATGATTTTATTCCAAACCAGGACGTTTCAGCTAGGTACTATACACAATTTCTACCGTCTCAGCTATGTTGTATGACAACGACGCACGCTTCCAACTTCGCTCATTTCTATCCGACCGATGACCGAGTAGAATCTATTTTATCTCGAATATGTTATTTTCGAGGTATTTTTTATTCCAATTTCGGATTTATAATATTGATCCAGTATATTTTAATTTAAATGGAACAAATATGCGGTAAACATTTTTAAACTGTATTTTGTAAATATTGTAAATATTATAATATACAAACTAAAAGATAAAAACTGCGAAATCATAGAGAGACACTTCAATTTAATTATAGGCGTAGACTTTTTAACAATTAAATTCATGTTAATGAATAAAGTGACTTTTGGCAACTCACAAGCTGATAAAATGTATTTCCCGATGGAAATGGGCGCTGCAAGTATGCAATTGCAACTGTACATAACTAGTGCAACCTTGCTAAATGTAAATTACAAGCATCGTTATTGCAATCATTATAGAGGTAACTGAAGCTGTCTAAGCTTTTGAAACTTTATACAGCTTTTTATTTTCTCCCTAATAAGGTTTGATAATTTTTAAACATTGCTTGAGGTGTTTGTTGTGTGTATTTAAATACCAGCATACATTTCTTTTAACGAACGTTTATGTAATTAATTTTTTTTTGATTTGTCATTAGATAACCTTGCTTTAGAAATGTATGGGTAATTTAGGGGGAGCATAAGAAATGGCGAAATGTTCAGTAATACACTTCGATATATTCTATGTAATATTGTGTAAACTATACGGTTTGTTGTGTAGATGTTGAAGGAAGAAAATACGTGGGATAAGGTTCAACTTCGACTAGTAATTCAGTGCGTTTCCAATTCAACTAAAGATGTTCGTTTTTTAAAATGAAAATCCAGAAATTCAAACTTGTCTAGTATAATTAAATACGCGTACACTTGCAAACAAATAAACAAGAGTACAAACATTAAAAGTGCAATAATGTTAAAGAAGGATCCTTAAAATTAAATAATAGAAAGGCTTTTTTAGCCGTGAGCTAAGGTATTATACAATAATTATTAAGAATTCAGTGCAAGCAACAAGTCCATCTAAAATATGAATTACTAGACTTAATTTGTTGCCAACATTTGGATCAAATTGTTGTTAGAACAATGTTAGTGTCACTACAAAAGTTGAAATGTAGAGCCCTTAACAGTACTGCTGTGATAAATTCGAATTCACCACTTGAAACTGTAAGATACGATTGAAAAATAAATATTCTCAGAAGGCGATCAAGAATCCCTGTTAGCAAAACAGTGAAACCAAGACAGAAGATTTAAACCAATGTAGAATCCATAAGTAAAGGCTGATCATGAATTATTATAGAAATCGAAATGTAACGAAAGACAAAAATAAATAATCTAACCTAGTGAAGCTAGAGATATTAAATCATGTAATAGTAAGATAAAAACAATAATGTAACAGTCAGTAGCATGATAATTTTAAATAATTTCTTAAGTACGTCATAGAATTTTTAATGTAATTTAAGCTAAAGTAATACTCAAAATAGAACCGAAATGATCATTGAATGGTGTTACTGTACTACTCTAGTACAGGTAGTCAGTAACAGCAATTGTAGCTAAGGCGATGCGCAGTCTTATACACCGAATTTGAAGATTTGGAAGCCCTTAGCAGAATTATTGAGTGGTGCTCAGTCTCACAAGCCGAATTTGAAGACTTGGAATCTCCAGAGAACGATTCAATAATCAAAGCAATAAACTCGAACCATGAATGTTTTTATTTACAAATTTGTTTGATTATATACATTTTGTACAGTGACCTCTGTTTTCATAGTGCCTAGTTGAATTTGCAGTTTTAGCTCATTTAGCGGTCTAGTTACAACGTAATTGTAATATTTTCGTTTTGCTTAAAATTACAACAGATTTTTGGATTTTTACCATGGACTAATATTATCTTATTTTAAATTGCATATATTAATTCTTAAATATTATACGTATATGATGTTTTAGTTTTATCTCTTAATCTTATCTTATTTAGGAGATATACTAAATTGTACTGCATTTAAATAATCGCGAACTCGCTGGCTATATACATAATACATTACATGTGTTCATTGCTTATGCTAGTTGTTTGTTCTGGAATGCTAGAATTGCATTGTTTCTATTAAAATTATTGAAATCTTATCCTATGGTCTGTTTTACTTAAGGAACTCCCTACTTAACTATTATTTAAACTGTACTCTCAAATTAATCCTGTTACGATTAAATTGAATATTAACATAATGCCAACTAACTTAAGTTATCCTTGTTATTTATAAGTATAAATATTACATCATCTTAAGCTATTGAATTTTAAATATCCTATTTAATGTCTATCTTTTGATAATTTCATTTTAGGCAGAGGTCCGGGATCCACCGAGTTCGCCAAATTAGAATGGCGCATTTCCATTTATTCAGCTTTTTTTAGTGGTTGTGTTTGTTCTTCTTCCATTGTTTGTATCATTTGTGTCCGACCCATGGTACTCTTACTGCAATAGCTGTAATGGTTATCATTATCCCGCTGGTGATACTCGAATGTTGATGAATCTTGTTCCAGATGTGAGACTGTAGTTTCATTTCAACTTCATTTTCATTAATATATGTTTGCGTAGTTTTAAATTTTGCGTTTTGTTTCATGATGACTATTTTGTGTATGAATGTTAAGGTCGTATTTTATTTGTTGCCAAATATATGCATTATTGGTTCTTCTGTAATTTGGTGGATCTCTTGTTACTCGTATTGTATCCCTTGGGTAAGCAATACCTAGTAATGTATGATGGTGCATTTTGATTTGTAACATTTGTGTTTGCTCATGCATTGTTGTCTGTTGTCGCGATTTAGATAATTTTGGCAATACTGCTTTCTCCTGATCAAGCTGTTTTTTTAGCTTTATATCATCTAGAATTTATGACATTCAATTATGTAATGTTGACCATAGGCAGTGTTCTTCTTTTTTGTTGTTTCGGTAGATTGAAAATTTTGCTTTAAAAAACGTAACGTATTTTTTAATTGTGGTATTTTGTGGGATTTCACTAATGATTGTCATACATTATTTCTGTTTCTGGATTCTATTTTTTGTGATTTATCATTGATCCCCAATTTGTGGTTTTTATCTTTAAATCCTCTATTGTTTCCATACATTTTATTATAGTATCATGTTTTATTTGATTTGCATTTTCCTCTTTCATGCTAAGGAGGTCAAATATTTTTTCTGATAATGTTGACAAAACGAGTCGTTCGTTTTGGTATCTTTCCTTTAATATTTTCGATGCTGATTCATAGTATTTGTTTGTTTCTTGTAAATGTTGCAAACGTTCGTGTGGTTCTCCTCTGATGTGTGTTTTTAGTTACTGAATTTTTGCAATGTCCAACTAGCTACGATTCTCGTCAATTACTTTTATAAATGTCGTAGAAGGTGCTCCATTCTTCACAATTCCCTGTGAATATGCGCATTTATACTGGCGTGGTTTTTATTGTAATATCTTTTTTTGTTATTTCTGTTTACTTCTAAAATTTCCAAACGTTCCATCAAATTTTCAGCTTTTGTTATTGAGAATTGTGTTTCTTCGTCTAGTGACTGATCTTCCTCTTGAAATAGTAGTTGGTCATTTAGTTCCTCCAACTTGGTCTGTTGCTTTTCTATTGTTTGTCTCCATGTTTTGTACCATGTAGGTCCGCTTGTTTCTTCTTTTTCTATTTTTTCTCTAATGATGTCTATTTTCATGTGCAATTTTTTGATTTCTCGTCAGGGCGGCTGATTGATTAGATTTTCTTCTGACGGGTGTTCTTCTGACATCTTCCTTGAATAATTTGATTAACATTTCTTTACGTTCATGATTTAATTTTTCTATCTCTTCAGGATAGTTACGTATTTAATAAATTTGCTTTGAGTTCTCGTATTTTTCCAGAAGTTCACGATTGCTTATAAATCTACTCAGATATATTCTAATTTCTCTAAGTATTTTTCGTCCTTCTGTATTGTTTTTCTTGCTTGTCATTTTCTCGTGGAATTTAAGATTATCTATAATTGATCTATTTCTTGCCTTACATTATTATGTTTGGTTACTTCTTTTTCAATTTCAGTAACTGCTATATTTATTGTATTGCTTTGTTTCTTAAGACTCGCCTTGTTTATGCGACTTTGATGTGTTATTTCTTTCTTCAATTGACCTTTGTGGACCTCCAGTTGTCTGTTTTTAGCTAAATGGACGCTGTGAACCTCCAGCTTTTTCTTTTGGCTGAATGGACGCTTGTTGAATTTCAGGTATTTCTTTTGGCTAGTAGGATTCTGTGAACCTCTACGGATTTCTTTTGGTTGCTACTGCTCCTGAAATTGTTGAACGTGAAGATTCTCACACTCTCTCCTATGTTTTTGACCTGGAAGCTTTCATACCGTCGTGATGCTAGTTACTGGGGGTTTTATTGCTCGAAGGACCATATCTTACCGTGCGACACTATTACAGGCAGTCAGTAAGAGTAACTATAGCTAAGGGTGATGCACAGTCTTATACACTGAATTTGAAGACTTGCAAACCCCTATAACGATTATTATTTCTCAGGAGTGGTGCACAATCTCATGTCCCAAATTTGAAGACTTGAGATCTGCTGAGCGCAATTCACTAATGAAAGCAATAAACTCAGGCCGTGAATGTTTTTATTTGCAATTTTGTTCGATTATACACATTTTATAGAGCGACATATTGTGGCCTCTGTTTCCTTATCGCCAGGTTGAATTTACAATTTTAGCAAGTTTAGTGTCCTAATTAAAATACAATAGTAACAGTTCCGTTTTGCATAAAATTGTAACATATTTTTAGATTCTTATGATAGAACAATCTTATCTTATGTTAAATTGCAGATATTAATCCTTAAATATATCTACATGATGTTTTAATTTTATCTCTTAATCTTATCTTATTCAGAAAATATATTGAATTGTTCTACATTTAAATAATATAATGATCTCGCTGACTTTGGCTATTTCAACACAAATTAGATATATGTTCCTTGCTTAAGATGTGTTACCTAGTTGTCCGTTCTGGAATCTTATAATTGCATTGTTAGCATTAAAATTGTTGCAATCTTATCCTATGCGCTGTTTTACTTAAAAAGGTCCCTATATTAACTATTATTTAAATTATACCCTTAAATTAATCCAGCAATAATCCCACTTATTTCAAGAATGCCTAATTCTGTTCTATACAAACCAGATCCCTCTCTCTATGGGGTAACTTTGTAAACCAGTAAATAGTTAGCCACAATACGATTACTAGGTAATATACATAGCGCACTGTCACTCGGGAGTGCTCAAAATATGATTAGTAAAGTGAATGACTGTTAGAATATTTGCAAGTGAAAGTCATGGCTATATGGTGGTATGGCGTTGTAGTTGAAAGTGGTATATGTAGGAAGGAAGATAATTGATGGCATGTGGTTAGTATATAAACATGAACAGCAAAGTTAGAATGCAAAGGGTGCTTTGTACAATAGTCTGTTGTTTTCGACGGCAGTAAGAGATATACCTAAAATAAATGCGGCAGCAATGAGGTACTTGAAAAGTTCAGGTGACGAGATTTGATAGGATAAGGAATGAATTGATAAACGAATTTAGTATGAGAGCGTCACTATCTGAATTGTATGAGATGAACAAGCTAAGATGGTTTGGTCATATAAAAAGAATGACCATAGAGTGAACCGAAAGCAAAGAAGGGGCAGACCGAGGAAGAGGTGGTTGAATATATTTGAAGAAATTTTAAGAGAAATGGAAGAGCTTGCCAACTTCAGTGTATAAGGACAGGAAGGAATGGAGAAGAATAATAAGCTGTGGAAATAGGTAAAATAGGTTGAAATGTGATTGGTATACATGCACATCCCATTAAAGACTAGTTCATATAAGAACGAAATTCGCCATTTTATTCCGAATTCGGAAAATATTTCTAGAATAATCAGTTAACGTAGAACCGAAATTAAATCGTAATTAATCGGGTATTTTGTGTCACTATGATTTTTACTTTTAGAAATTTTCATGTGTTCAAACCATAGATGTTTACTTGAAATGAGTTTAATCTCTATACATATAGGTAATCTATATCCTGTTTCTTAGTATTGAACTTGTATTTATTCATCACTTTCTACCTGCTTTTCATAAGTACGTATTAATATTAAGTTTGCCTAATTTTAAAATATAATTAAAATACTCCCACTCTATAGTTGTCGACATTTTAAATTTATAAATAATATCAGATTGAAATTATGTCTATTATTTTAACTTAACAATGGCTGCGTCTAAATGATGACCTTGGAAGGTACGTACTTTTATCTGGTTGTCAGCGAACTCTTTTAATTCTACATCTAGTGTAAGGACGTCTTCTGTTGGTGGTAGCCGAACTGTGTGAACGCCTGAAAAAACTAGCGAGTAATGTTAGCTCGCTGGGATTTGCATTACACTATAGACAAGTTTCGCGACCAAAATCTGAGGAAAGCGTTATAACTTACATTACCACCCGTAAAAATTACAAAAAACCTTGAAAATTAACGGCAGAGATAAAATTGCTAAATTATTTTAAAATTTGGTTATGTTTGTTACCAATAAACAAAATTAAGGGTATCTGACTCTGCTTTTGTGAATGAGCGATAATATGGCGCACTGTTTTCAAATTTTGTCATCAGTCTATATTTTCCTGAGGTTGTAAAATGGTATTGCAATATTAGTGAATGATTAACGGCACCAAGAAATGAAAACAGAAAACATGTGGCTTCAATAAGATGGCAGATAGAGCTATATGACAAGAGAAACAATGATGTGGTTGTGGACAATCTTTAACGGTAGGCTGATCTCGAGATTTAACGATTTACAGTAGCCTCCATGATCTTCCCCAGACTACTCTTTCTTGGTAATCTAAAAGTTAAAGTGTAGTGAAGCAGTTCAGGAACTAAAGAACATAATATAGCAAGAAATTTTAAATCGTCACTGTTAGATTCACGTAATTTAATTCATAAATTAACGCGAATCTAACATAGAAAAATTAAATCAACTGTATAGATTCATTTTTCTAAAGATTGTTAAATTA